>JAQQSK010007634.1:0-13892 GCA_028658325.1 Potorous gilbertii | reverse complement strand
TTATTATCTTGCTTTGGGGATCAGAAGAATGGTTTGGATCTTGGTGCCCTTACTATGTGTCATGGAAAGACCCTTTACCTGACTGAGCTTCTGCTTTCTTATGTGTGAAATGAAGATATTGGATCTGATTGTCTCTGGGACCCTTTTACTCTTTCGCGGTTAGATTTTTTGTCATCTGCCTTTGATTTTGGTTTGTGATACTAAGAGACTTAGTTGCCTTGGTCACTCAGATTTTAGATATAGATGAATATCAATCAGGTGGTTTTGGCAAACAGCCCAAATGGATTAGCTGAGTTGTTGACTCTCTACAGACTGCCCCATGAAAACCTAGGTTGAAGAGCTAAAAGAAAACTAAAGAAGAGTAAGTGTTATCTCAGGTATGGGAAAGGACTATTTCCTGAAAAGAATGTTGGGGAATGTATTCATGAATTCACTGAAGCAATTATGTCAATAAACTGTATGTCACATTTTTTCCACTATATACATGTGGGCAGACATACAAATACATACACATACACACACATAGAGAAGCAAATTCAGACCCCAATATCTTCTCCAGCTCAGCAGCTTTCAAAGAAATTAACTCTTGCTGGCATTACTTTGGTTTTTATCAGGATGTCCCTTTGCTTTCAAGTAAAGGTATCATTCAATTATGTACTGGGGTTTTCTCTCTCTTGTAGTAGAGTCTTTGTTCCTAGTCATGGAAGTGCTCAACAGCTAGGGCATAGTGCTCGGGAAAGATGTTAAGAATGTGTGTCTTTGGGAGAGTGAAAGTGGGGATTGGACATCCAATAGGAAGAATGTAGTACCTGGAATCAGTTGCAGAGGTAGGATGGCTCAGAAAAAGGCACACTGCCAGACTCCAACGAGACCCTGGGATTCTGTGACACTCTGGCATTACTTACTTATTTTGGACCTCTTCCCTTCCTATCCCGCCCCCATCTTTCCACACATAGGTGCACCTACATCTAGTTTCCTCGTCCTCTTACTTTTCAGAGTGCTTACATGATGTGTTACCTTCAAATGCCTTCTTCAAACAATCACAGACTCCTTATGTGGGAAGGGACTATCCAAGGTACCCTCCATCCCATACTGTAGGAGAGCCATGCTGATCCTATATTTGGCAAGAGAACCTGCTTTTTTGTGATGATCCTCAGAGAAAAATGTTCCTAAGGGTCTTGTAGTTATTTCTCCCTATCTAGGAAAAGTCCTTTTGCCTGATTTAAATGTCAGGTAAGGCACGATCACAATATGATGGAAAGACTTGATTTGAAATAATTATGGCATAAAATCCTGAGTGTTACTCACACTTCTGAAACTTACTACATTTCTCTCAACCTGAGTTCTCTCATCTTTATTTTGGGTACAGCTGTTGGAACTTTCGTATATGAAAGGTCTCTTGAGAAAAAAATTGTTCTGAAAAAGTAGATACAAATATGAGCTGCTTTTTATATTAAGTTGTTCAATTATGTCTTACCGTCTAGAGCTCAATGGAAATCGGCAATGACTTCGTTTACATCCTTCCCACACTGGCTTGGCAGAGAACATGGAGCAATGGATTTAGAGCAAGAATGGCCTGACTTTTAATTTTATCTCACACATTTTCTGGTCATGAGCACCTGGGAAAGCACATTCATGTTACTTGGCACCAGTTTCCTCATCTGTCAAATGTGCAAATTTTACTTGATGATTTAAAGTGTCCTTCTGACTCTGTATTTTGGATCCCAGTGATCCTATTCTATGATACCAAGTTTCATGCCCCTCTGACATTTACAAGTGATGTTGACAGACAAAATAATAAGCTATTCGTGTTTACCTGGTCCTGATGCAAATCCTGAAAGCTGATGCTATGGAGATAGGCAGCTCAAAAATCCTATATATCTCCTCTGGTAATGTCAAATGTGATATCATTTTCCCCATTGATTGTGCTGGCCAAATCCTCAGAGAACACATCTGTTGCCTTCTCCATCTGTGCCCACAAAATTCCCCTGAGCTCTTTTATTTGTATATCCCTTGCTGTTGCCATACAAACATGCCATCATCCAAGTGTTATATCCCTGGAGATGATTTCTGGCTTGTATATTCACCAAGAACAGACCAAAGGGAATACACTGACACTCCGTCCGTGACATTTAAATTGGGAAGATCTTTTCTGAGGTGGCTATGGAAGTTGCCCAAATCAATTCTTTCGTTTTAACATTATAAGGCTAATTTCCAGAAAGGACAAGAAAAGACTTGCTTAATTTGACACTGAAAGTTCTTGGTACAATGAGGAAGTCAATCTACATATCTGTCAATGCAGGAAATTTAGCTTTGTAGAATTTCAAAATAAGATGTACTGAAGCCAGCTAAAACTGGATGAAAAAAGCTGATTTTAAAGTTGTCAATGGAAACATTTACAAATTGGAAATCCACAAAATTGTACAAATTAGGACATAATTTATTGTTTTCTTTATTTTCCAGATTTAAATTTAGGAAAATCTTAATAAATAAGATTAAAATTAAGTTATGGCATACTTTTTTTTTTGAAGACACAGTTGTTAAAGATTTACGGGCATAGTCCTAATTGGAAAGCTTTTTCCTTTTCATTTCAGGAGGGACAGTATGACCTAAGGACATAAGCAACAGTAGTCAAGAAGAGATACTTGAAGTCTGACTCTGAAAAGAATTCCCCAATCAGCTAAAATTCCCTCCAATCTCAGGGAACTCAACAGTCCAATGGGCATATTGACAATGGTTTTTATTGTTTCCTGTTAAAGAACTGAAGGAAGAAATAGTGATGCCCCTCCTTTCACTAGCCATTCGATTTACTTTTCCCCAAATCTATTGGGGTGTAAAGACTCTTAGGATATTTCAGAATACACACTCCTGTTTCCTTCTTTTAAATTTTGAAACTCCTTTGAGATCCACGCAGTGGCCACAGTTAGTTCCAGAACCAGAGCAGACAAGAAGACAGCAAACACTCCCATGGCCCCAACTCCAAGAATTCCTGATCAAGCTCTGATTGGATATACACTGACTCTCCTGCCTTCTCTCTTCCCCACATCCATGTTCACAAATATCCACATATATATGCTCACAAAATTACACATACAAACATATCCTTGGTTGCCCAACAAGGGAAATCTACATCTTTATCTCTTTCTCCATTGTCTCTGACAATGTTTATTCCTTTCCTCACCTTGCGTGAAGGCTTGTTTTATTTTCTCAAACCTTGACTTTCCTGCAATCTCATCTACACTCTCCTTTCTCCTCAGATGCCCAACTTGGACATGATAAAGGATCACTAACTGCCTCTCTGTCTCTACAACAATCATGGACTCCTGGAGCCAGCAGGTCTTTCAAAATACAACATTCTTCCTGCACCTGAGGAGAACAATTCATACCTTCTCCTTGACAAAGGAGACTCTACTCTCTTACTTAGGATGTTGCAGACTCCTGTGCTTAACGGAATTCACACATTTCTATCTGAGAATCATTGCTTTTTTTCTAATTGAAATTCAAGAAAGGCAGGTTGGCATCACGAGAGCAATTTCAAAAGAAAAAACAACTCTCTTTTCAGTCCCATTTCTAGCACTTATTTCCTTGACACTACTCTAAATTGAATAGTAGTACTTGGTCTACCTCCATCAACAGATGCTTGAGAGAAAAATCCTCTGCCCATTGGAAAAGTCAGTGGTTACTGCGTTACACTTGGAGTCAATAATACTGGAATTGGAATCCTGCTTGTGATACTTCCTACCTGTGTGACCCTGGGGAAAGACCTTATACTCGATTAGCCCTGGTTTCTTCATTGTTAAAATGAGGGTAATACCACCTGTGTTTTGGGGGTTTTGGCATCATATGAAATTATCTACAGGAAGGGCTCATCCAGTCTTGGAATATTTTATTCATATCAGCTCATCACTTCAATGTAAGCTGTATTTATGTCTTGGAGTATCTTCTATATTTGAATCTTCAATGAAAATAAGGAACAACTTTAGCGAGTTTCTTCTGCGTGATCCCTTGCAGATAGTACATTTGGAGTCAGAAAGGCCTGCCTTTAAAGCCAGGTTCTGGTACTTATTACTCATATGACTGTGTAATCCACTTAACTACCTCAGTTTCCTTATCTTTAAAATGAAAAAGTCAGAATTGTTGATCTCAAATGTTTCTTTCACTCTAAGTATGTGATTCTCTGATACCCTTCTCACCTTAAAAATATTATGGATGAAGAGACCCTTTGGATATCATTTCCTACCATTTTCTGATTCATTTTACAAAAATAGTTTGAGAAGGGAAAGGTGGAATTGAAATTTTATATTTGTTTTTCAATGTGGTCCAATTCATTAAGACATTCTCTTTCTGTGATCCCTCTACTATCCAAATCATCAGCAAATACCTGTACAGCCATCTCCCAATTCTGTCCCAAATACTGCATTTCAGGTTGTATATTTGTGTATTTCTTTGATCCTGACCCCACAGACACACCATCATCCATACATCATCTTCTCTTTGAAGATCGTTTTTGGCTTTTATATTGATACTGAGTGATAGAGTGATGAGAGAATTTCTGAGCTGTCTGTTACTTGTAGAAGTTATCCATTCAATCCCTTCATTTACCAATACACATACTGTGTCTGTGTTCGTTCTTCATTGCCGAAGAAGACCATTCCATCAGAGAAATAATGACATGAGTTGCACTTGACTTTGTTTTCGGTGAGTGAGGGCTGTCCAGGTCATACTGATATCGTTGTATGATAGGTAATTTGCTTAATTTTAAATTCAGTCTTCCTGGTAGAGTCAGGAGTACAATCTCATTTTCTGAAAATGAGTTCGGTTTTATAGTTGTTCCTCTACAGGGAAAACAATAGGTTTTGAATTGGAAGACCCCTTCTTTTCATATTCACCAAAAAATCTTGGTTCAAATTGACATCCTTACGACGCAGGTCTAGTAGCAGGGTCAAAGAGTATACATAGTTGAATAAATGTGTGAGTATAGCTCTAAATTTCTTTCCAGGTTGACTGACAAGTTCACGGTGTCCCCAAATGTATTAACATTCCAATTCTCCCAAAGTCTCTCTAGAATTCCTCAATTTCCTTTTCTAGCAATGTTCCCCAACATTGTGAGTGTGAATTGATGCTTCGTATTTTCTTTAATTATCATGTACTTAAATTTTAGATTTTTCTTTTCACTATGGCAGTTGATATCTTTCATTTCTTCCTCTGAGAACTGCCTGCTCATATCTTTGATCATTAATCAACTGGCAAACATCTTTCATTGATATTTAAATTTTTTGTATATGTTGGCATTCAGACATTTGTCAGAGTATATTGCAAATACTTTCCATTTTTGCCTGTTGTCCTTCTCATTTTAGCTCCACTGATTTTCTTTCTGCAAGGATGTTTGAAATTTAATTCACTGAAAGTATTCATTTTATGTTCTTTGATTGTCTCTGTCATTTCTGTCATTCTGAAGACTTTCTGTATCCAAAGATCTGAAAGGCTTCTTTTTTTCTTCCTTGTACCTATATTATTTTTTTGTGATGTCTTTATTTATGTTTAATATATAAAACTATTTAATCTCCCCCTCTCCTTGTCAGGGAATTGAACCCCAGTCTCCATCGTGACAATGGGGATATTGACCACTATACTAACGAGGAGCTGATGGCAACTAGGGACTGCTAGGTGGTGTAGGGTATAGAACACCAGTGCAGGAGTCGGGGGAACTGAGTTCAAATGTCATCTTAGACACCAGACACTCACAAGATGTGTGACCTTGGGCAAGTCACTTAAAACCAATTGCCTCATCCTGGGTCATCTCCCATCACCCCGATGAATATCTGTTGTAGAGAACATTGGGGAGTTTGAAAGAGCCCCTTATCAAGAGTTCTTCTCCTCCAAGGGAGAGTACTTGACTTCAGAAGTTAAGTGATATATTTTTCTCAGGTGCACGTCCTTGAATTCGGATGTTGAAGTTTCAGGAATCAGCGCCCTTCTATACAGGATAACATTCCGATAAAGAGGCTTTGAGGCCTCCCTTTCTACTTATCACAATCTGTTCTGTTTCATGCTTCAATCACTACCTTTATGATTTTTCACTATTTAAGCATCCCGATCCCCTAATTTATTGGCTCAGTATGTCTAGAATAAACTCAACTTGTTCGACTACTGTGTCTCGCTTGTCTTTTCATCCTCGCTCTATGAGGCCGTAACTGCCCCGGACCTGCTGGACTGTGCTGGCTGCAGCAGTCTGGTCACTGGATTCAAATAGCTCTGGAGGAAAAGGGAGATTGGTGACCTGCACAGCCCTCCCTCACTCAAAGTCAAGTGTAAATTATGTCATTATTTCTCTGATGGCATGATCTTCTTCAGCAACGAAAGATGAACACACACATGAAACCATTTGGAGAGTATGGTAGTGTTTGATGTGAGATGTTGCTTTTCAGTAATTTCTATTCTACTGATTTCCAGGTTTCTCTGAGGCTTTTTCCCCTCAGATGATGATTATTACCTACTAAGCTAGGATCATTGTGTTTATCAAATACTAGGATACTGTGCTCATAACTTCTGTATTTTTTATATGAAGTCTATTCCACTGATACAGTCCTCTGTTTCTTTGCTAATATCACATTGTTTTGAATGCTAATGTCTTTACTTAAGATTCAGAAGGCTTCATTACTTTGCATGTTTTTTCATGATTTTCCTCGGTTTTTTGACCTTTTGTACCTCCAGATGAATTTAGTTATCGTTTTGTCTAGTTCTTTAAGGTAGTCTTCTGGTATTATATATTACCGCTTACACCAACATATTTGTATAGAGAGTAATGTCAATTCATTCTATGAAATCACCTAATCATGAGCAATCAATATTTCTCCAATTTTTAAATTCTGTTTGTTTTTTGATAATTTTGTAGTTGTATGAAGCCCCAAAAGCAATGGGTCACCTTGGTCTTCCTAAGTTAAGATATTTTCCAAGTCTCTGTTTTTGTAAAGCCACACCCTTTCAATGACCAAAGGCAAGCCAAGAATTGAGAAAAAAGATGGCATAATTTATCAAGCTTCTATGGATCATTGGATAGGTTATAATGACTGAAAATAGCAATTGTTTTCTGTGCTTTTGGAAGATCTCTTTAGAGATTGAGTACATGATAGACTGGATTCGAGAGAGACTTGAGGAAGGCAGAAGTAGTTAGACAATTGCAATAGTACAGGTGTGATATGGGACTATACCTGAGAGATTTTGAGAAGGGGAAATGAACAGGCCTTGTCAACAGGTTGGATATGGAGGAAGAGAGATAGTGAGGCGTTCCGGATGGTTCCAAGGTTTTGAGACTGAGAAAATGGGAGATTGATGCTGCACTTGAGAGCACAAAGACGTTAGGAGGGGAGAGGGTGTAAGCGGAAAGGCAATGAGTTTGATATTGGAAATTTTGAATGTAGTTGATTGGTTAGTAAATATCCAATTTCAGATGTATTAAAATCACTTTTACAAGTACAAGACTGGAGGTCAACAGGTAGGATAAGTACACTTCACAATCTACTTATTTGGCAGGCAGGTAATCATTAAACCCTTGTGAGCTGATGATCTCATCAAGCAAGGGGAAGAGGACAAGGATAAAAATCTTTGGTACACCTATGTTTCCAAGGCATGTTCTGAAGAGGGAACCAGCAAGGGAGAAAGTGAAGAAATAGTCAGAAGAATAGGAGAGCCTCAGAAGAGTGAGGCATCCTTCAAACTTCGAAAGAAGAGACTACCAAGAGTAGAGAGTAATCAACACTTATAGAGACTGTAGAGAGCTCAATGAGAATGAGTACACTGAGGAAAAAATTATTAATTTTGACAAATAAGACATTATTAGCAGTTTATGAGAGAGCTATTATGGTGGAATAAGCCTGAAAACTGAATCCTAAGGGGCTAAAAAGAAAGTAACAGGAGAGAAAATATTGTACCTGAATTTTCATGCAATTTAAATGCAAAAGGCAAAAGAGTTATAGAATAAACATTGGCAGGGATGGAAGGATCAAGTGAATGTTTGTTTCTGTTGGGTTTTTTTTTTTAGGATCGGAAAGGCGTGGATATATTTATAGACAGTAGGAAATGAGCAAATAGGTAGATATTCAAAATAAGGGATTGTTTAGGGATAACACAGGGAACAGTCTGTTGGAGGAATCAGAAAGGAATGGATTGTTTGAACGGTAGTGGATTTAACCTCAGTGAAGGTTAATGCTACTTCATCATGTTACATGAAGTGAAGGTGGAGACTGTTGGACAAAAAAATGTATGTGATATGAGATGAGGAAAGAAGAGAAAATGGAGCCTCTTGCTTCATTTTTTTTTCAAAATATGAGACAAGTATCTTATTTGAAAAATGGGGAGAGGGAGGGTCACGCACAACTTAAGGATGCATGACAGAGTTTAAAAGGGCCACTATGGAGAGTAGAGTAGTGAGTTAGTAGTAAGGCAGTAGTAATAGTAGTAAGGCAGATATTAGGATATCCTAATAGCAATGAAGACCAGCTAAGTTTGTGAGTCATCAATGTGTAGTTGCTCCATTCAGAATGGTTGCAAGATTTTCTTCATTTTCTCAAGCAGAATATACATAGGAATGAAGGTAATAAATGATGAGAATGACTCAAAGCTGAATACCATCAGTGTAATTACAAGGGAGAAAAAGGATTCAAGGGAGTACACTGTGTACTGTTTGAAAAGAACGTTGTTGTGTAATAAGAATAAATATAAAAAATGTAGACGCCACAGGCTCACAAGGGCTTCATATTCGACTAGACAACAGAAAAGTAAGTAGGTTGGTAACATGGAAATGATCAGAAGCAGAAGCTGGATCAATTTATCACATCAGCACACACACATATGTATGTGTATGTGGACAAAACCTATTTCAGTGTTTACATATTTTTGCATCTATATTATACAAAGGCCTTTAGATTATGAAATATTTAGGATGCAGGAAAATTTTAGGATAAAAAATTGCACAAGGGGTTACATATGAGTAGAGAGATAAACTCATATATTAATTCATACTCAAGATTCCTAGTTAACTGTCTTCAGTGCATGAAAGGGAGAATACGAGGTAATCTGCAACCACGCCATCATAAGTGACCGTTCTGTATATTCAGGATAAAATGATTTTCGTTTGTTCTTTCAGCACAGGCATTATGTGTATGTATGTATGTATGAATGTATGTGTGTGTGTGTGAACTTTTTACTCTATGAGAGTAAGCCCTGTTGAGCTGGGAGAAGTTGGATTCCTGAGACTTGGCAGGTGAAGAATTCGTTGACAACCACAACTTATGAGACCAAGAACAATGCAATGTGATCTTTGACATAGTCATACAATGAAAGATTTTGCTGTGAATCAGAGAGCTTTTACATCACCTGACTATCTATCTGTCTATCTATCTATCTATCTATCTGTCTGTCTGTCTGTCTGTCAATCTATCTATCTGTCTACCTACTTACCTACTTACTTATCGATCTATAGGTCTATCTCCCATTACACACAAATAGGTATGTACATATTTACAATTATTTTATACGTAATTCTATTTACCACTTCTTTCTTTGGATGTAGGTAGCTCCTGTCTTATATATCCTTCATTTTTAAATTAGTAAATTGATTATATTTTACTTTTCAATATTCAATTCCACGAAAGTTTGAGTTCCAAATTTTATCCTCATCCCCCCTCTGCCCTCCTATCCAAGAACGGACGCATGATGTTTATGCCTTGCTCAGCATGTTCTCTCTTCTATCACACTCCTCCATTCTGAGATTCCCTTCCCCTCTATTTTCTTGCTGGGCAAGACAGATTTCTATACCCCATTGCCTGTAAGTCCTAATTTCCTAATTGTATGTAAAACCAATTTTTAAAATTCATTTTTAAGACTGAGAGTTCCAATGTCCCTCCTTTATTCCCTCCCCACCAACCCTAATGAAAAACCAAGCAATTTGATATAGATTACATATGTGCAGTCGTGCAATACAGTTCCATAACGGTCGTGTTGTAAAAAAAAACCTTGTTACATTTTCCCTCCATCTTAGCCTAACACATATTTGTTTTCTTCTCCCTTTTCTGCTGTCCCTCCTAAAAATTCTTTATTTCTAATTACCCCTTACTCCTATTTACCCTCCCTTCTATCATGTCTCCCAGTCCCAGCTTATCCCCCTCCGTCCTACTTAATTGTAATGAAGGATAGATTTCCATACTAAATTGAGTGTGTATATTATTCCCTCTTAAGCCAAATCTGATGATAACAATGATCACTCTTTCCCTCACACCCCACTGTTTCTCCTCCATTGAACATGTTTTTTTGTCTCTTTTACATGAGATATAATTTACCCCAATTCATTTCTCTTTCTCCTGTTGTATTCCTCTCTCATCTCTAAATTTGATTTTTAAAATATCTCTTCATCTTCAATTCTCCCTGCACCCTCTGTGTCTCTGTCTCCCTCTGTCTCTCTTTCTCTGTACATATGTGATATATACATCCTACCCTAACACTGAGAAAAGTCTCAAGAGTACAAATTTTATGTAGGTGGATCCAAGATGGAAGAGTAAAAGCAGGGACTTCCCTGAGCTCTCTCCCCCAAACCTCCAAATATCTGTAAAAATTAGTATAAAGAAATTTTAGAGTTAAAGAATTCACAAAATGATGGAGTGAAACACATCTTTAGCCCAAAACAACCTGCAACATTAACAGGAAGAGTACTGTGCTGTGGGCGGTGAGTAGAGTACAGTATGGCATAAACCTCACCATCACAGACCAGCTGGAGTAGGCCTCAGGAGACTGAATCCTTGGTAGCTGTGGCAGTTTTCAGACTTTTCAATCCATAAATGGTAAAAAGGTAAATTAGAAAACTCTGTGGGGGGGAGGAGCCAAGATGGCGGAGTAGAAAGATTCCCATATGCTAGCTCCGAACCTATAGCCCATAAATTACGTGTAAAAAGAACTCCCAAGAAAGTGTGGAGCAGCAGAAGCCACACAGCAATGAAGTGGAGGAGATTTCTGTTCCTGAGAGCCCTGAAAAACCAATCCCAAATGTCCATCACGCACCAGACCCAGAGCAGAACTCAGCCCTGCCTTGACCAAGCGGCCCCAAGAGGAACAGATCCCAGCAGGCTTCAAGGATGGAATCTCCAGCGGCTGTGAAGGCCTCTCCACCAACAGGTGCAGAGGTCAGTGAGAGAAACTTCTGGACTGGCCAAGAGGGGAGCAGGGTGTCTCCATAACTCAGTCTTCTTGTGAGACAGCACTGGGGGGCGGGGGGGAGAAAGCAGCAGACCAAAGCAAGAAGGAGTTCAGATCCATTACTGAAGGTCTCTACATAAATCCTCTGAGGGAACTGGGCCTGGGAGGTGGCGCTGCCCCCACCTGAGCCCTGTGAGGCAGCCCTTCACCCACCTGAGCACCAGAACTTAATCCCACTAATTAGCAACCCCGCCCCACACTGAAAACCCTGAGGCTGGGGAGCAGCATTTGAATCTCAGACCCCAAGCACTAGTTGGGCGGATCTGGGCTGGGATGGAGAGGATTCTCAGAAGTCAAGTAACTGGCTGGGAAAATGCCCAGGAAAGGGAAAAAAGATAAGACCATAGAAGGTTACTTTCTTGGTGACCAGATGTTTCCTCCCTTCCTTTCTGATGATGAAGAACAATGCTTGCCATCAGGGAAAGATATAGAACTCAAGGCCTCTGTATCCCAAACATCCTAAATAGATATTCAATGGTGTCAGGCCATGGAAGAGCTCAAAAAGTATTTTCAAAATCAAGTTAGACAGGTGCAGGAAAAACTGGGAAGAGAAATGAGAGAGATGCAAGAATAGTGTGAAAAACAGGTCAACATCTTGCTAAAGGACACCTCAAAAATGCTGAAGAAAATAACGCCTTGAAAACAGGCTAACTCAATTGGCAAAAGAGGTTCAAAAAGCCAATGAGGAGAAGAATGCTTTAAAAAGCAGAATTATCCAAATGGAAAAAGAGGTTTAAAAGCTTACTGAAGAAAACAGTTTTTGAAAACTAGAATGGAAAAGATGGAAGCTAATGGCTTTTTGAGAAACCAAGAAATCACAAAAAAAGGGCAAAAGAATGAAAAAATGGAAGATAATGTGAAATATCTCATTGGAAAAAGAACTGACCTGGAAAATAGATCCAGGAGAGATAATTTAAAAATTATGGGACGACCTGAAAGCCATGATCAAAAAAGAGCCTAGACATCATCTTTCATGACACTATCAAGGAAAACTGCCCTGATATTCTAGATCCAGAGGGCAAAACAAGTACTCAAGGAATCCACCGATCACCACCTGAGAGAGATCCAAAAAGAGAAACTCCTAGAAACATTTTGGCCAAATTTCAGAGTTCCCAGGTCAAGGAGAAAATACTGCAAGCAGCTAGAAATAAATAATTTCAGTATTGTGGAAATACAATCAAGATAACACAAGATCTAATAGGTTCTACGTTAAGGGATCAAAGGACGTGGAATAGGATATTCCAGGAGTCAAAGGAACTAGGACTAAAATCAAGAATCACCTACCAAGCAAAACTGAGTATAATACTTCAGGGGAAAAAAATGGGTTTTCAGGGAAATAGAGGACTTTTAAGCACTCTTGATGAAAAGATCAAAACTGAAAAGAAAATTTAACTTTCAAACACAAGAATGAGAACAAGCATGAAAAAGTAAACACCAAAGAGAAGTCATAAGGGACTTACCAGAGTTGAACTCTTTACATTCCTACATGGAAAGACAATATTTGTAAGTCTTGAAACTTCTCAGTATCTGGGTACTTGGTGGGATTACAAACACACATACAAATACACACACACGCACCCACATGCACATGTGAATGTACACACACACATACACACCTGCATACACACACAGAGACAGAGAGCACAGATGAATTGCATAGGACAGGATCATATCTTAAAAAAAATTAATGTTAAGGGTGAGAGAGAAATATGTTGGGAGGAGAGAGGGTGAAATGGAATGGGGCCAATTATTTCTCATAGAAGAGGCAAGCAGGAGACGTTTTAGTAGAGGGAAAAAGAGGAGAGCTGAGAGAAAAACGTGAAGTTTACTCTCATCACATTCGACTAAAGGACGGAATGAAATTCACCCTCATTTTGGTATGAAAACCTATCTTACAATAGAGGGAAGTGGGGGAGGAGATAAGCAGGGTGAGGGGGATGATGGAAGGGAGGGCAATGGGAGGAGGGAGCAATTTGAAGTCAGCACTCGCGTTAGGGACAGGATCAAAAAAGAGAATAGAAACAATGGGGGGCAGAATAGGATGGAGTGAAATATAGTTAGTCTTACACAAGACGACTATTATGGAAGTCATTTGCAAAACTACACAGATATGGCCTATATTGAATTGCCTGCCTTCCCAAAGGGAACGGGGGGGGAGAGAGGGATGGGAAGAAGTCGGAACTCAAAGTTTTGGGAATAGCTGTTGAGTATTGCTCTTGCTGCTAGGAAATAAAAAATAGAGGTAATGGGGAATAGAAAGTTATCTGGCCCTACAGCACAAAAGAGAAGATGGGGACAAGAGAAGGGAGGGATGATAAAAGAGAGGGCAGATTGGTGATAGAGGACATTAGAATGTTTGGTGTATTGGGGTGGGGGAAGGGGACAAATGGGCAGAGAATTTGAAATCCAAAATTTTGTGAAAATGAATGTAAAAAGTTAAATAATTAAATTTATATTAAAAAAAAACAGATATACAGGTCTTTGATCACTGAGTAAAACCAGAGAATGCCTCTTCCTGTGTCAGCAACTATAAGGCTCCATGGAACTGACTAAGAGTTTTTTCCTTTTTTTGACCATTAAAATGAGGCACTTTTAACCCAAGACAAAATCTTGAATGATTGGAACTTTTCTTATCTTATTTATTA
>JAQQSK010007633.1:0-13892 GCA_028658325.1 Potorous gilbertii | reverse complement strand
TTATTCCTCCCAGAGGACTGGGAGGCCGGTGGCGCCCCGAAGGCTCATCATGACTGGGATTGGTGAGTAGGAGAGCAACCTAGCTCTAGGACTGGGGACCCTGTCAGAATAGCTGGAAGGGATCCACAGGGTCACGTCGCAATCATCTTTCAAGAAATTATCAAGGAAAACTTCCCTGACATTCTAGAACCAGAGGGGGAAAATAGAAATGGAAAAAATTCACCAATCACCTCCTAAATGAATCCCAAAAGGAAATCTCCTAGGAATATTGTAGTCAAATTCCAAAGTTCCCATGTTAAGGAGAAAATATTGCAAGTGACCAGAAAGAAACAATTCAAGTACTGTGGAAACACAATTAGACTAACAAAAGATTTAGCAGTTTCTACCTTAAGGAATCAGAAGCCTTGAAATATAATATTCTAGAGGTCAAAGGAGCTAGGATTAAAACTAAGAACCACTCACCCAGCAAAACTGAGTTTAATCCTTCTGGGGTAAAAATGGATATTCAATGAAATAGAAGCCTTTCAAGCATTTTTAATGAAAAGACCAGAGCTGAATAGAAAATTTGATTTTCCAAAACAAGACTCAAGAGAATCATGAAAAGGTAAATAGGAAGGAGAAAATATAAGGAATTTATTAAAGTTAAACTGTCTATATTCCCACATAGAAAGATGATATTTCTAACTCATAGACCTGTGGCAATGTGTGTTAACTTCATTGTCAATGTGTACATCCCTGGAAAGTACACTACCAAAGTAAGTAAACTTATCCACAGCATTCAAAGTTTCTCCATTTGTTGTAAGCGATGGTTCCATGCATGAATGGTATAGTGGTGGCTGATGGAATACCTGTATTTTCTTAGTGTTAATTATTAGGCCAAAATTAGCACAGGCAGTAGAGAATTGATCCATAGTTTACTGCATCTCAGTTTCAGAGGCTGCATTGAGTGCACAATCATCTGCAAACAGAAAATCATGCACCAATACTCCCTCCACTTTGGTCTTGGTTTATACCCTTTTCAAATTGAAGAACTTGCCATCAGTATCGTAGTTGACCTTGATGCTGTGTTCATCCTCATTGAAAGCATTGGACAACATGGCTGAAAATATCATGCTAAAAAGCATGAGAGAAAGCACACAGCCCTGTTTCACTCCATTGGTAACTGGGAAGGCATGAGAGTATTGTCCACTATCCAGAACCCAGGCAAACATGCCATCATGAAATTGACACACAATGCTGATGAATTTCTCTGGCCAACAAATATTGACATAATTTTCCATAAGCCCTCATAACTAACAGTGTCAAAGGCCTTGGTCAGATCTACAAATGTTGTGTACAGACCTCTATTCTGCTCCTGGCATTTCTTCTGGAGTTTTCTGGCAGTAAACACCATATCGACTGTTTCTTGGTCCATTCTGAAGCCACACTGACTTTCAGGTAAATGACCATCTTTCAGGTGAAGGATCAGTTTATTAAGGAGGACTCTAGCAAGAATTTTGCCAGCAGTGACTAAGAGAGAGACTCCTCTGTGATTGTTGCTAGACAATCTATTCCCTTTACCTTCTAGAGATGGACAATGGAGGCATCCTTGAAGTCCTGGGGGATGACCTCCTCTTGCCATATAACCTGGAATATTTCAGTCAGTTTTTGTATGAGTAATGGCCCCACTACCTTGTAAATCTCAGCTGGAATAGAATCAGGAGCTTTGCCACATGAAAGGAGCTTAATGGCACTAAAACCTCTCCTTCAGTTGGAAGTTTAGCTAAGGAGGAATGACTTCCACCTGAGGTAAATGGCACATACAGGATTATTGTAATAGAGGAAAAATATATTTGTAATCATGTGGTTGTTTACTGCTTAAGGTGCCACTGAAGAAATTTTAGCCACTAAAAATAGTTTTGAAACCATTAAATGGAAATTATCTTACTAAGTGGATTCATCTCAGAAGTCATTTAAACCTGAATATGGGGAGTTGGGTCTCTCAATATCACCAAGTGGGGCAGGTGCTTCAGGGAGAATGTCTTAAACTTGGACAGCATAGAACTTTTAATACCCTATCCAGGATCTTGTAGAACAGTTTTACTAGCTCATGCATAAGCTGACCATCAATCATCTCCTGATTAACCTCATATTTCAGGAACCATATTTGAAGCTCCTGTTGAATTTTGTCCTATCATCTCCAAAGTGCCTCTTAGTGCCTCATGTATATCCAATGCAAGTTGCTATGGTTGTGCTGCTCTCCCAGCCAAGTTTTGTCATTTGCTTTCCTCATGACTTAATAGTCTACAATCAAAGCTTATTGTTACTCAAGAGGTCCTCTTCTCAGAAGGTCAATCAATAAACAAACATTTAAGTGCCTATCATGTGCCAAGTACTGTGCTAAATGCTGGAGATAACAAAAAGAGGTAAAAGATAAGTCCCTGACCTAAAGGAACTTGCAGTCTAATGGGGGGACAACATGCAAACAAATATAAGCAAAGTGAACTATATATAGGATAAATAGGAAAGAATTTTGAAAAAAAAAAAAAGAAGGAAGGAATTGGAATTAATAGGGGTTCATGAAGGCTTCCTGTGAAAGGTGAGATTTTAACTGAGTCTTAAAGGAAGCCAAGGAGGTCAGCAGTTGGAGTTGATGAAAGAGAGTGTTCAGAGCATGGGAAACAGCCAGAGAAAATGCCTAAAACCAAGAGAAAAAGTATCTTGATTGCGGAGCAAGAAAGTTAGTGTCACTGGATTGAAGAGCATGTGTCTGAAAGTAAGGTATGAGAAGACTGGAAAAGTAGGATGGGACTAGGTTAAGAAGGGCTTTGAATGCTAAACACAGCATTTTGTGTGTGATCCTAGAAGCAAAGGGGAGCCCGTGAAGTTGATTGAATAGGTATATAACATGTGCTTTAAGACAATCACTTTATTGGCTGAATGGAGGATGGACTAGAGTGAGGATAGACTTGAGGATATTTGTAGTAGACTTGACACCAAAAGGATATTGTCATAATTCAGGAATAAAGTGATAAGGGCCTGCATTAGAGTGATGGAAGCATCAAAGGAGAGAAGGGGTTATATTTAAGAGATGTTGCAAAGGTGAAATAGACAGGTCTTAGCAAAAGATTGGATATGGGGGATGAGAAGTTGAGAATGACTCCTAAATTGTGAGCTAAAGTGACCGGGAAGGTTGCATTGTGCTCTAAAGTAATAGAGAAGATTGAGAAACTTCAGAAGGAAAAATAGAGTTCCATTTTGGACATGTTGAGTTTAAGATGTATACTAGGCATTGAGTTTGAGATGCTGGAGATGTGAGATTTGAGGTCAGCAAATGGATTGAGGCAGGTTGGGTACATTTGAAAATCTTCAGCATAGAGAAATCAATGAAATCTATGGGTGCTGATGAGATCACCAAGTGAAGTAGTATAGGAGGAGAAGATAAGAGAGTTAGGACAGAAACCTTAGAGATACCTTCACTTAAAGGATTTGATGTAGAAAAAGATCCAGCAAAAGAGAAGGAGCAATCAGATAGATTGAAGGGAAACTAGGAGAGAGTGGTGTCCCAAAAGCTTAGAGAGAAGAGAGTGTCAAGGAGGAAAGAATGATCGGCATTGTCAAAGGCTTCAGAGAGGTCAAGAAGAAATAGGACTGAGAAAAGACTACTGGATTTAACAACTAAGACATTATTGGTAACTTTGGAGACAACAGTTTCAGTGGAACAATAAGACTGAAAACCAGATTTCAAGGGGTTAAGAAGAAAGTGAGAGAAGAGAAAGTGGAGGACCTGTTGTAGATGGCCTTTTCTTTATTTTAATTTAATATTTTATTTTTTCCCCAATTACATGTAAAAATGGTTTTTAAAATTTTTTTTAAATTCTCAATTACAAATTCTTTTCCAAATTCTCATTCCTTCCAGACCTCATTGAGAAGGCAAGTAATTTGATATAGGTTATATATGTGCAGCCATGTAAAACATATTTCCATGTGTCATATTATAAAAGAAAACACAGCGCCTATCCCCTCAAAAAACAAGAAAACTAAAGAAAGTCAAGAAAAAGTATGTTTTGATCTGCATTCAGACATCATCATTTCTTTCTCTGGAGATGGACAACATTATAATTTCTTCAGAATTGTGTTGGATCATTTTGTTGCTGAGAACAGCTAAGTTATTCATAATTTATCATCACAAAATACAGGTGTTATTGTATACAATGTTCTCCTGATAATTGCTAACTAGTAATTGTCTCTCTTTTACCCAGGAGGGTCTTCCCCTCCCAGTTTGATTTTTTTTTATTAAAGGGGCTATCCCTTGAGTAACTACTTAAAGTTATTCAACTATTCATTGAATAGGTGTATCTCACTCAAAGTGAGAATGTGAAAAGACCTTAGCCTGAAAGGGCCTGGATCTCACATTGCATCCTGAGCCATCTCCAGTCTTCTTGATGAATATCTGGCCACTGGACCCAGATGGCTCAGGAGAAGAAAATGAGTTTGGTGATCTTGCACAGTCTTCCTTCACTCAAATCAAAATCAACTGCAAGTCATGTCATCATCTTGATGTCATGGTCACACAACAATTCAACAACTTGTCCAGCCTTTCTCTTTTTGGTGGATGGTAGATGGTGTTTGCAAGGAGTTTAGCTATAAAGGGCAGAAGAAATATAGGATGATAATTAATAGGGATGAAAGGATCAAGTGAAGGGGTTTTTCAGGATAGGGGAGACATGGCCGTATTAGCATTTACAGGAAATGAGCCCACAGAAAAAGAGAGATTGAAAATAAATGAAAGAGTCGAGATCACAGAGGGGGAAATTTGTTGGAGACAGAATGGAATAGGATCACTTGAATAAGTAGAGGGGTTAGGTTAGTAAGGAATAAGCTCACTTCATCATGTGAGAGAGGGATCAAAGAAAAGAAAGAGAAATAAGGCATCTGAGTGACAAGAGATGAGGAAGAGGGAAGAAGACCAAGTTTATGGCAAATGATCTCAATTTTTTCTGTAAAATATGAAGCAAGATTCTCAGCTGAGTGGGGTGAGGGAGAGCCATGGGTAGTTTGAGAATGGATGAAAAAATTTGGAAGGGCTACTGTATAGAGTGGTATAGCTAGTTGAAAAGGAAGATCTAATAGGACTATGTAGCAGCAGTGAAGGCCCAGTTGAAATCGTATAATATAAATTTGTAATAAACCTAGTTAGAACAGCTACATTATTTTCTCCATCTTGACTTAGCTTTACATGTGGAGGAGTGAAAGGGATGAATGGTGGGACTGATCCAAGGATGAGGTCTGATGTGGTATAATTGGCAATATAATAAGGGGTCTAAGGAATTCAAGAGAGGAGTGTGGAGTTGAATTGATACACTGAGGAGTCAAGATGGAAGGAAATTGATTGAGGAACTGAGTGGTTAGGTTATTTGAAGGAGAATCAGTATGTATATTGAAATCCTATAGTATTAGGGCAAGAGTCAGGGAGGAAAGAAAAGTTGTGAACCATATATTGAACTCATTGAGGAAGGGAGGACAGTGACCTGATCATCAGTAGACAACAGATACAAGAATTTTGATTGTATGGTAGATATGAATAACATAAACCTTAAAAGAAGAAAAGTTACAGAGTGATAAAGAAAGGGAGAGAATCTAGAAGTGGTACTGAGGAGCAAGTGGTTCAACTACCCCACCTCAACTAGTAAGCCAAGGAGAAAGAGTGAAGGTTCCCTATTACATTCGAGATCTGTTTGAAACCCTTTTTAACCTAATCCATTCCTATCTTTCAAGGTTTTTTTATATCTTACTCCCTTCTACATACTCTTTTTTTTTTGTTATAAAATATTTATTAATAGACAAGGCCAGTGAAGTTGTTTACTTCTTCTTGGACACACCCACAGTGCAACCTCTGTGGCCTGTGGTCTTGGTGTCCTGGCCTCAAACCTGGAGACCCCAGAAGTGCTGAAGCCCACGATGTGCCCAAATCTTCTTCAGTCGCTCCAGATCTTCACACAGCTTATTGTCCAGACCATTGTCCAGAACCTGGCTATATTTTACATCCTTTACGTCCTTTTGTCTGTTAAGGAACCAGTCTGGAATCTTGTATTGCTGGAGATTCTGCATGATAGTGATCACACGCTCTACCTCATCTTCAGTGAGCTCACCAGCCCTCTTGGTGAGGTCAACGTCTGCTTTCCTCCTGAGCATATCTTCGACCCAGACTCTTGATGGCTGTGATGGCAAAAGCTATTTTCCGCCGTCCATCAATGTTGGTGTTGAGCACTCTCAAAAGGTGCTGGAACTTCTCAGGGATTACAAGAGACATGGCTGCAACTGCGGCGTGAGAGCCTTCTCTGGAAGCCCTTCCACATACTCTTAAGATGCAGTGACACTGACCTCCCTACTATTCTTTGCACATGAGACACTTTATCTTCTGACTTCATACATTTTCACTGACAGTCCCTTGTGCCTGACATTCTATCCCTCCTGGCTTCCCTGGCTTCCTTTAGGTCCCCATTAAAACTTTACCTTTTGCAAAATGTTTTCCCCAATTCCTACTAATGCTATCATCTTCTCTCTAAGATTATCTTTAATTTCTCCTATACATATTGTGTTTGCAAATAGTTGTTTGCATGTTGTCAGTTCCATTAGACTATGAGTTCCTTGAGAGCAGGCCTGTTTTTTATTTTCTTAACGTAGCCCTTAACAAAGTGGCTAGTCCGTAGTAGGTGATGAATAAATGCCTGTTAACTTAAACTGTGTCTAAAAATAGGTATTCAATTTTGAAAATAAACACAATTTTGGATGTTCTGTTATGTGTTTACATAATGCTGCAAACTCACATTAAAAGCTCACAATTCTATTATGTTTTAAGGTTCAGAAATTGCTTTCTTCATAATAAACCTTTTAGGTAGCAGTGAAGCAACATTACCCTCATTTTATAAATGAAGAAGCAAAGCCATAGACAGGTTAAGTGACTTGGCCTTAATCATATAGTTAGTAAGCATCAGAGCCAGGAAATGAATCCAGATCTGTTGGTTCCAAGTCTATCACTTTCCATAACATCTCATTTTGTCTCTGTCTAATGATACAATATTTTTAGATCAGCCTAGGAATCCTCACCTTACTTGTAAAATCTGCTTTGGTGATTAATTTTGTGACTTTATCCTTTTTTTTCCTCTAATTGTTGGTCTGATGTCTTATCCAATGTTCCTGACTTTAGACTTTCTGGTTGAGTGGTTTTATCAGTTTTAGGATACTTTGTTTCCATTAGGAGTAGTAATGTTCCATTTTCTGGAATATTCCTAGTTATTTCAGTGAATTCAGCTGCCCAGGCTTTGGAAGGGAGTTCACCAATAGCAACAAGAAATCAGCTTAACTACAAAAACAATTCTACCTCCAAGAGAAGGCAGTTTTCAGAGAAAACATAACAATTTCTTTAAATATTCATGACAGGGGTAGAACCAGGTTATTGTAGTAGAAGCAGCAATCTAGTCAAATTCTCCCAACGTTCCTCTCCCAATAACTTTAAAATAACATATCAAATCAAATTCTGGAGCAGCAGAGACAGCAAAAGGTTAGAAAGAGACATTTTTTCAGACCAGGGTAATATAGGATGTCAGCAGGAGAAGTCCATGACACTGGGGTATAAGCCAATCAGGAGCATATGCTCCAGCAACTCTAGCAGAGGGACTTAGAGGCAGCTACAACAGCAGCAGTAGAAACCTCAGAAAAGGTAAGGAAATTAGAAAACTGCTAGCAAAAGATTACAAGGGGTCCTGAGATAACTCTGGGCACAGGACCAGGTGCTGTTTGGCAGCTTCATTACCCACGTATAGATCAAAGTTACAGTTCCAGGACAGAGGAGTGCTTGTAAGTCACAAAGGACTAGGGGTCCTCATCACATTTCAAGGGCAGAGAAGGGCATTAGCACTTGTGCCTGTAGAGTATCATGAGTCTTTCCTGGGTAAAGGATCACAAATCAGGAGGGCACTGACCACACCTTTTCCAGCATCACATGACCTAAGAACCATGAATACTTGCAGACCCCCAGAAGTAGCTCTGAAAACACTGGAAGAGTGGAAAAAAAACCTGAGGTTGGGACAGAAACTCCCCAAACCAAGATGAGCAGAGAACAACTTTAACAGAAAGTTCAAAGTTAAAAAATAAGCTGAAAAATGAGTCAGCTACAAAAAAAAGGAGTTAACCATAAAAAGCTTGACAGAAAAGAAAAACACATAAACTTAGAAAAAGACAACATGAAAACAGCTAAAAGCAAAGCTTCAAAGAGAAAATGAAAATTGGACACAAGCCAAATGAAAAGAGATAAGAGTGGTAGAAGGGAAATTGGGAAAAGAAATGAGAGTGATCTAAGAAAATCATGAAAAGAGAATTAATAGTTTTGTAAAAAAAAAAAAAAAGAAAGAAAAAAAGAAAGCACAAAAATACTGAAGAAAACAATACCTAAAAAAAAAGAATTGGCCAAATGATAAAAGAGACATAAAAATTCATTGAAGAAAGGAAGTCCTTAAAAAGTAGATTTGGACAGAGGGAACTGAATCATGGGCAACTGTGATGGTTGTCAAACTTCACAACCCACAAATGCCAAAGAGAGCTTCACAGATGAGTGGAAAGGGTCACACCTGACTGAGAGGGGAGCATGACCTGGCCCCAGCCCCAGCCTCAGGGCAGTGGCAGTCACTGTTGAAATGGTGGCTACTTCTGGAGCCCTCCAATTAACAGAGAGGTCAAAAGTCAAGTAATTAGCTAGGAGGCTGTCTCTGGAGACCCCCACTTAAAAAAGAACTCAAAAGACAAGGTAAAATTGTAAAATGACCAAATTGGGGGAGGGTAGAATGGAAGCAGAGATTATATTCTTAAATGTATTTTTCTACAGTAAAAATGTATTATCATATGTCACTGGTGACATGGAAGATCAAAATATACAATCATAAGAAGAGAACAAAGTCAAAATTCCTGCATCCAAATACTCCGTGAAAAATATGAATTGGTTGCGAGCAATGAAAGAGCTAAAAAAAGGATTTTTAAAACCAAGTAAGAGAAGCAGAGGAAAATTGGGGAGAGAAATGGGAAGAATGCAAGAAAATCAAGAAAAATGAGTCAACAGCTTGCTAAAGGAAACCCCAAAATGCTGAAGAAAAATAACATCTTCAAAATTAGACTAACCCAAATGGCAAAAGAGATCCAAAAAGTCAATGAGGAGAAGAAAGGGGTCTGGAGCCAATTTGGCAGAGTAGAAGCAGAGGCTTGCTAGAGCTCTCCCACCAAGCCCAGCCAAATACCTGTACAAAAATAAATCTAAACAAATTCTAGGGGGCAGAGCCAAGATGGCAGAGTAGAAAGACTCACATATGCTAGCTCCGAACCCACAGCCCATAATTATCTATAAAAAGAACTCCCAACAAATTTTGGAAGAGTGGAGTCACGTAGCAATGGGGTGAAGGAGATTTCCATTCCAGAGAGCCCTGAAAAACCGATCCCAAAGGTCCGGCACACCAGATGGGAGCAGAACCCAGCCCTGCCCTGCCCCAGCCACGTGGCACCGAGAGGAGCGAGCAGATTCGGGCAGGCTTCAGGGATGGCATCTCCAGCAGCCACGAAGGTCCCTCCACCCACAGACACACAGGTCAGTGAGAGAGACGTCTGGATGGGCTGAGAGGGGAGAAGGAGATAAGCAGGGCGGGAGGGATGATGGGAGGAGGGATCAATTTGAAGTCAACACTCGGGGAGGGACAGGATCAAAAGAGAGAATAGAAACAATGGGGGGCAGGATAGTATGGAGGGAAATATAGTTAGTCTTACACAACACGACTATTATGGAAGTCATTTGCAAAACTACACAGATACGGCCTATATTGAATTGCCTGCCTTCCCAAAGGGAATGGGTGGGGAGGGAGAGATGGGGAGAAGTTGGAACTCAAAGTTTTAGGAACAACTGTTGAGTATTGTTCTTGCTACTGGGAAAAAAGAAATACAGGTAATGGGGAATAGAAAGTTATCTGGTCCTATAGGACAAAATAGAAGATGGGGACAAGAGAAGGAAGGGAAGATAGAAGAGAGGGCAGATTGGTGATAGGGGAAATAAGAATGCTCAGTGTACTGGGCTGGGGGGAGGGGACAAATGGGGAGAAAATTTTGGAACCCAAAATTTTGTGAAAATGAATGTAAAAAGATAAATAAATTAATTTATATTAAAAAAAGAAAAAAAACAAATTCTAGAGCTTCAGAACTTACAGAATGATGAAGTGAAGCAAATCTATACAGCACAAGAGAGGCTGGAAAGTCAACAAGAAGAGCCTATCACGCCATGCTGGGAGAAGAGCACAGTCTAGCACTGGCCATGCCACAGATGAGACCTAAGCAGGCTTCTGGGGGACTGAATCTCTGTCACCTCTGGTGATTTCCTGACCTCACAATCCCAAAACACCAAGGACAAATTGGAAGGTACAAGGAAAAACTTTTCAGACCTGTGTGAAGGAATTGAGTGATTCATCCCTAGCCTCAGGGAAGCTGAGGGGGAGGAGGAGGCCATGGCAATCCCAACAGGGACAGAGGCAGAAGCTGCTTCCAGAATTCTAAGACCATAAGGGGTGAGGGGATCAAATATCTGACAGTACAATCCCCACCCTGACTGGAAGAAGAAAACTACCTTGCAAAAGAGCTCAAAAGTCAAGTAAATGGCTGAGGAAATGAGAAAAAAAAAACAGGAAAAGAATCAGACTATACAATCTTACTTTGGTGACAAGGATGACCAAAATATACAAACAGAAGAAGACAGTGAAGTCAAAAATCCTACATTCAGGGCCTCCAAAACAATGATGAGACCAAAAAGGATTTTGAAAATCAAATAAGAGAAATAAAACAAAAATTTGGAAGAGAAATGAAAGTGATGCAAGAAAATCATGAAAAATGAGTCAACTGCTTGCTAAAGGAGACCCAAAAAATGTTGAAGAAAATAACACCTTAAAAAAAGACAAACCCACATGGTAAAGGAGATACAAAAAGTCAATGAGAAGAATGCATTAAAAAGCAGCATTGAGCAGATAGAAAAGGAGACACAAAAGCTCACTGAAGAAAATAATTTCTTAGATATTAGAATGGAACAAATAGAAGCTAATGACTGTATGAAAAATCAAGAAATTATAAAAGAAAATGAAAGGAAGAAAAAATAGCACACAATGTAAAATATCTCATTGGAAAAGCAACTGACCTAGAAAATAGATCCAGCAGGGACAATTTGAAAATTGTCTAACTGAAATTCATGATCATTAAGAGAGTAAAATAGATATTGAAAGAAATTTAAAAAGTAAAATAGATATTGAAAGAATCCATCAACTGCCTCCTGACAGAGATCCCCGAAGGAAAACTCCTAGGAATATTGTTGCCAAATTCCAGGGCTCCCAGATCAAGGAGAAAAATACTGCAAGCAGCCAGAAAGAAACAATTCGAATACTGTGGAAATATAATCAGGATAACACAAGATCTAGCAGATTCTACAGCATGGGATCAAAGGGCTAGGAATATGATATCTCAGAGGTCAAAGTAGCTAGGATTAAAACCAGAATCACCTACTCAGCAAAACTGAGTAATACTTCCGGGGAAAAAAATGGTCATTCAATGAAATAGAGCACTAAGCATTCTTGATGAAAAAACCAGAGTTGAATAGAAAATTTGACTTTCAAACACAAGAATCAAGAGAAGCATAAAAAGGTAAACAAGAAACAGAATCATAAGGGATTTACTAAAGTGGAACTGTTTATATTCCTACATGTAAATGTCATATTTGTAGCTCTTGAGACTTTCCTCAGTATTAAGGTAGTCAGAAGGATTATATACATATAGACGGAAGGCACAGGGTGAGTTGAATATAAAGGGATGATATCTAAAAAAATAAAATTAAGAGGTGAGAGGAATATATTGGGTAGAGAAAGGGAGAAATAGAATGGGGCAAATTATATCACATAAAAGTGGCAAGAAAAAACTTTTTCAATGAAGGGGAGGAGGGATAGGTGAGAAAGAAAGAGTGAACCTTACTTTTATCATATTTGACTTAAGGAAGGAATAACATGCACATTCGATTTGGTATGAAAATCTATCTTACACTATAGGCAAGTGGGAATTAGGGGATTACCAGGGGGTGGGGGAGATGACAGAAGGGAGAGCAAATGGAAGGAAAGTGTTATTAGAAATAAACCCTTTTGAGGAGGGTAGGGTCAAAAGAGAGCATAGACTAAATAGTGGGCAGGATAGGATGGAGGGAAATACAGTTAGTCTTTCACAACATGACTTATGGACCTGTTTTGCATAAGTACACATATTTAACCTATATTGAATTGCTTGCCTTCTCAGTGGGGATGCAGGGGGGAGGAAGGGAGAGTAGTTGGAACTAAAAGTTTTAAAAATGAATGTTAAAACTTGTTTTTACATGCAACTGGGAAATAAGATATAGAGACAATGGGGTATAGAAGTTTATCTTGTTCTGCAAGAAAATAGAGGGGAAGGGGATAAGAGAAGGGACAGGTGTGATAGAAAGAATGGCAGATTAGGGGAAGGAATAATCAGAATGCATGCTGTCTTGGGGTGGGTGGAGGGGAGCAATGGGGAGTAAATTTGGAACTCAAAATCTTGTGGAAGTGAATGTTAAAAACTAAAAATAAATTTTAAAAAATGAATGCCTTAAAAAGCAGAATGGGGCAGATGGAAAAAGAGGTCTAAAAGCCCACTGAAGAAAATAATTCCTTAAAAATTGGAATGGAGCAAATGGAAGCTAATGACTTCATGAAAAATCAAGTAATTATAAAGCAAAACCAAAAAATATATAAAAATAGAAGACAATGTGAACTATATCATTGGAGAAACTGACCTGGAAAATAAATCCAGGAGAGACAACTTAAAAATTATGGGACTACCTGAAAGCCATGATCAAAAAAATAACCTAGACATCATCTTTCAAGAAATTTTCAAATAACACTGCCCTGATATTCTAGAACCAGAAGGGAAAATAGAAATGGAAAGAATCCACCAATCACCTCCTAAAAGAGATCCCCAAAGGAACACTCCTATGAATCGTGTGGCCAAATTTCCCAGGTTAAGGAGAAAATATTACAAGCAGTCAGAAGCAAACAATTCAAGTATTGTGGAAGCACAAACAAAATTACACAAGATTTAGCAGCTTCTACATAAGGGATCAGAGGGCTTGGAATATGATATTCCAGTGGTCAAAGGATGTAGAATTAAAGTCAAGAATCACCTACCCAGCAAAACTGAGTATAATATTTCAGGGGGAAAAATGGAATTTCAATGAAATAGAGAACTTCCAATCGTTGTTGAAAAGACCAGAGTTGAATAGAAAATTTGACTTTCAAATACAAAAATCATGAGAATCATGAACAGATAAACAGGAAAGAGAAACCATTTATTAAAGTTGAACTGTTTATATTCCTACATGGAAAGATGCTATTTTCTCAGTATTAGAGTAGTTGGAGGAAATATATAATATGTAAATGTATATATGTATATATATTTACTTATGGATATATGTGTGTCCCTGTATGGATCAATATATATGTGTATGTATATCTGTGTGTGTGTGTATGTGTGTGTGTGTGTGTGTGTGTGTGTGTGTGTGTGTGTGTGTGGAGAGAGAGACAAAGGGCACAGGGTAAGTGGAATATGAAGGGATGATATCTAAAAAATAAAATTACATGTTGAAAGGAATGCACTGAGAGAAAGAGAAAGGGAGAAGGATAATGTAGTAAATCATCTAACATAAAAGAGGCAAAAAAGAGCTTTTACAATGGAGGGGGAAAGAGAGAAGGTGGGGGGGCGGAGCCAAGATGGCGGAGTAGAAAGACACACATTTGGTAGCTCCGAACCCACAGCCCATGGATTTCCTCTAAAAAGAA
>JAQQSK010007632.1:0-13892 GCA_028658325.1 Potorous gilbertii | reverse complement strand
GTGGCACCTCAGCCAACCCGGTGCATTCAAACTCTGAACTCTCCATGTGAAGATTCACCTTCCCCCAAAGTTGGTCGTCCTTAGGAGCCATGAGGCCCCACGCCATTCTGCACCCATGTCCAGAACATCCCATTCTTTCTCCTTCTGCTCTTCAACATCCTTCTCCTGATTCAAGTCTCCCCGTCTCTTCTGACAGCCCTCTGTTACTAGTCCACCAGGCACCCAACCCGAGTCAGCTGGAATTCTTCCCTCTTTCCCTCCATAACCAATTCGTCTGGTCAGTCCTATTTCCATAATCTCTTTTGAATCTAGACTTTCCACTTAGACGCTTCCTTCCAACACTTATCACCTCTCACCTGGAACGTTACACAATAGCTGCCTGTGTAACTGATCTTTCCCCTCTCAATCTTCACAGAGTCGCCAAACTGACATTCTTAAAACTCAAGCTATGACCATTTCACTTCCCCTCCCCAGAAATCTTCAATGGTTTCCAATTTTTTCTAGGATAAAATACAAACTCTTCAGCCTACATTTAAAACCCTTCACAATCTGGGTCCCATCTAGCTTTCCAATCTCATTTCATATTATTCTCTTTCACATTCTCCATGTTGTCAAATTGGCCTGCTCTACAAACTACATTTCATTTCCCACTCTATACCTTACACAGGTGTCCCGTGTCAGGAAAAGTACTCCCCTCTTACCTTTGCTTTACAACAGACCTCAGCTGCCTTTTCTGATGCCCTCCCCTCCCCTCTTACTGGCCAATACAAAATGTTTGCATAAAATATATCAGCATTTGGCAAATGGTGTTCTCTTCTTTCATGTAAAGGCCCACTGGGAACTTCCCTACTGCCATTTTATTCTTTCTCAATCCTCGTTAATGTCTACTCTCCTTTTGAAACACTGTGAGAAATGCTACTGAAAACATTCAACCCCTCCCATCTTGTTCAGATCACATTTACAATTGTTTCTGGATTTTTCAGTTGTGGAATCACATAGGTGTCTTCTAAGTAAACCACAGGTGTTAAAAAAAAGCCCTGAACTCCTTCTTAACATGTGTGTCATATTTGTGATTGTGGGAAGAATGTCTTATTTTAATTCAACACAAAACAACACTTTTATAAAAATAGTATTAAGTCATTTGAAAAGGAAAAAAAACTACTCAATTATAAAAAAAGATTTACACTAAAACTATCAATACTTTACTGTTTGAAGTGCTTTCTTTCAATCTTTAATTCACTAAAAAAAATTTTCAGTTGCTTTAGCAGACCTCTCACATAACTGAAGTGCAACTACTACCATGTCATTCTGTTCTAATAATCATTTTAATTTATACCAAATTCTTGATCCCTAAAAAAAATCTTAGTTCAAGAGCTCAACAGGATAAAATGAAAAAATACAAGAAAAAATAAGTTTAAAAAAAAGGTCTTATAGATATTTCATATGTATCTAGAGAGGTTTTTATAATGCCACAACATTATTCAGATAAAGCTAATCGTATTTGTAACTATAATCAAGAGCAGCGCAGCAGAATTTTTAAAGGCAGCCATGTCTACACATGACTAAAAGTGAATTAAAAGGTTAAAAAAATGTTCTACTGAATAGTTTTAATCTTACCAGGTCTTTCTTTCCCAGTGCCTTTTGACTCAGCAAATTTCTGTATCAAACCTTCAACTGTGGTGTTTGCAATGTTGTTTATAAATTCTTCGTGTATCTAAAGAGAAGTACAATTAAAGACTATTTTCTTTTTCTACAGAAATTTCTCCTCCAATTTAGAAACAACTGCCATAAAGAGAAGTTAGTAACAACATGAGATTTTTCCTTTGACTCATGGCTGATTAAAAAGATCCTTGAAAAAATATACAATCATCTGTATATCGTAAAGATTAGCGCAAGCGCCTATATTTGGACAAGTGAACCACTGCTCCTCGAGTACTCTGGTCTATCACTTGCCTCACACGAAAAAATACCTTCTTTACAACTTATTCAGATCTTACCGATTGTTCCAGGACTGACAAGCCCCACAACAGACAACACCAATATAGGTACTGTCATACCATTTGGGATTTTTAAAACAAAAATGGCTTCTCTGTTTAAGACAGAGAATCCAATGGTAGAATATGGTCACTATTGACCATCACTGTATTTGTTTCTTTCCCCCCCATAAATGGAAACAAAATTAAAGATCAACAGTCTCTTTAAATCTACTGAAATTTCAAAACAATGTGCTTAACATTTAACCCAGATGCCTGTTTCCACAGAACCCAAACTTCAGATATTTAACATATTCTACATGCATTATGACAGATGAACACAATTCATTGTAAAAACTAAAACTGAAACATCTGCATTGGTAGTTATATCACTAAACCTATAAATGGCATATTTAAATTCTGTATCTATATACGCTTCTTTTTAATCTAACGTCCCTTGTAAACTTCTTTCTTGACTATATTACTGTTCTACAGTCAAGTCAATATAGTCTGGATTTTTTATCCCATTCACATCTGACACTAAACAATTTTTGTCTCGAGTAGCCAATTCCCCGTAACTGTCAAAGCACAAGTTTAATCTAGGGATAAAAAGATAATTTTATATTAGTCATATACCAGTCATAGACATCCCAAAGCATACTACTCTCTTTATACATTGTGACTGGTTGCCAGGTTTTTAGACTAAACAATGGTGATATGCAAAATACTTTTAGTTAGTGTAATTCTTCGAACAGATCACTTCTCAGTCATTTTAATGAGATATTTTATTTGCTAAATTAAACAGCAACATTATAAAAAGCACTCTTTTCTAAGCAAAGGCAAAGGAATATAGTGAATGAAGTAGTGTTACCTCTACCTATATCCATATGCCCATACTGATGGGATTTAATATATATACATATATACATATATATATATATATATATATATATATGATGGTTTACTAGCAGTGAGTGAGCGTGACCTCAAAGCATTAATTCTATTAACAAGTTTGGTAACAGTGAGAGCTAATGAACCGCTGAATGATCCAGTTCATCTATGGTATATACCACACAGAAGGGCATGTTGTGTCGATACCTATCCTGGTATAGGACAATAATAAAGTTAAACCCATCACCTTTAAAAATAAAAGTTAATATAAAATAAACTTACCTGGCCTATCTGTAAATGAATTTCCTGTATAGCCTTTGACAAAGATTCTATAATTTCTTTTATATGAATGAGGTGAGTTTCTTCAATATCCTGAAATTTCTGTGCAGTAAATACAAAAAATTAGTTTTGCAGTAATAAATTTTCAGAATTTTCAATATAATTTTAACCGAACACATCTTATTTGTAAATATTCAATAACTAATCATTGAAAAATGTTAGAAACTACTGCCAAGATGTTTACAGGCAAATGGATTTTACAAATTTTACTTAAATCCTTCATAGGTTGGTCACAAGCTAGATGCTCAAAATTATAATTTGAAAATGCATTTAAAAAGTAACATTAGAATGGACATAATTTTATGAAGGTGGGCCATTCAAAGTAACAAAACCAGCTAACATTGCCAAGAGTTCTCAGATGTATAGCTGTATACGTTCAAAGCCGTCTACCCAAACTTTCTCATTAAAAATTTTTTTCTATCTTAATGAAACAGATAACAGGAGATCAGAAGAATTAGACAGATCACTGAAGACAGTGGACAGATGTGATTCCACATTCACAATTCATAATCTTTATGAAGTCATGAAAAATTAGAGCAGTAACAGACAGAGACAGGAAAATGTTTCTTTTCAATTTTCAGGAAAGTAAAGAGAGGCTGAATCTGAGAACTACCACATGGCAAATTTGATGCTAATTCCCCAGCAAAATCCTGGGACAGATTATTAAACAGATCACCTTTAAAAGAAAACAGCCTTCATTAAGATTAATCACTAAGAATTAGGCCACACAGAAGGTATTTCCTTAGAGTTACCAGGCAGGCTGATAAAGAGAATGTCCCTGATATTTAAGCATAAATTTGGCCATTCATCACTCCTCTGCAGAGAAATCAAATCTTGAGTGGCTCTCTACTGTCTGTACTGGTTAAAATTCAACCTCATCTGTCCTAAGCAAGTTCAAGCCTTCTACATTCTGATATCCACTTATCTATTTCACATTGTTCTCTTCCTCTAAGGCCTAACCAAAAAACCTACTCTGTTTTCTGAATATGCACTATGCTTTCCATGCTGTCACGGCTCATAATGTTACTGAAAGCCACAACGTCCTCTCCTCCCATCTTCATCGTAGGTGTCTAAAACATTAAAATGGCATCTTCTACATGAACGCTTCCTTGATTGATGCCCCTAATCCGTAATAATCATCCTCCCTGGAATTTGCTTGTCATCAGCAGTAATAGTCTATGTTACACTTTGTATGTATACTTTATTCCCTACAAAAGTTTATGTTCCATGAAATTAGGAACTATATCTTATCTAAACTTTGTAACTCTCCCAACCAGGACAGTGCTGTTTTGCACACTATAGAAAGTTTATAAAGGTATGAATCTGTCAACAAGATATGTCAACAAGGTATGACAAAGTCTCTCATGAGATCTTTGTTGACAATACAGAGAAATGATGGCTAAGTTACAGGAGGTTAAGCAGATTCATAACTAACTGAACATCTGTGAGCCAACACTGCTAATTCATGGTCAGAAATTTAATCTATGAGGAGATTACTGCAGGTGGACTAAAGTCTGCCTATCTTTTTAAATTTTTTTTTTTAATCAGTGACCTAGATAAAGACACAGACAGTAGAGGAAGCATTATTAAAGTTGAAGATGACATAAATCTAGGAGGCATAACTAAAACTGTGGGTGACAGAATTAAAATTCAAAATTACATCAATAGGCTACAACAGTTGATTAAGTTGAAATCTAACCAAGATAAATATCTTTAGATTTTTTTAAATTAAATGCACAAATACAAACTTATTTAACAAAAATTCATATGAAAAAGATCTGTGCTAATTTGCTAGAGATATGTTTTTTAATATGCTGATAAGAACTTCACTAATAATTACTTGGACATTAGCAATGTTTAAACTAGCTGAACTAGCCAAGTAGGCAAAAAGGTAATCTAGTAGAGAATCACATAAAGCTATGATTATAACATAGTATATCTACCACTGACTATATGAAATTCATGAGGAAGTACTTGTTCATTTGCTTAAGGGACTAAACTAAGTTAATCTATGTATAAATGCATGCATGTATGTATGTGTGTGTATACATGTGAGTATATATACATGCAAATAATACTTTTCACCTAGTTTATTATCTATCATGTCAGACTCTAAGAGGACAAGCATTACCCCAGAATCCACTTGGAAAATTTCCCATTCTTATACAAAAATGCCTTTCAAAAGTCTTCAGCTGTAAACACCCAATTTACCACATACAGAGGTTCAGATATTTGCATTAAAAAATCTTCCAAACTTGCAACATATTTGGGCAACTGGTTATATTTGGAGCTGTACCAAATATATCTTTAGAAAAGTACATAAACTAATTTTCACTCTGTACTGCATATAGAAGTCTCACTTCCATTGTGTCTGCAAAACATTACGAAGAATAATAAGGGGGTGTGATACTGTATCTTCGTGGTATTAAGGATAAAGAGCTTGCGTCTGACTCAGAAATCCGGGGTTACAATCCCTCAGACACATACTGGCTTCATGACTGCACAAGTTACTTAATCTCTTTTTATCCCAGGAGGCAGCTGGGCAGTGCAGTAGACAGAACGCTGAGCCAACAGTCAGGAAGACCTGCACTCAAATGAGACACTTCTTTCTCGGGATGGCCGTGAGGGCTGGTGTAGAAGTGACAACAGTGGGCCCCTGTGCTTATCTGACTGTGAGCAGCAGCTGGCTAGCAGTGGCTGCTGTGTGACCTTAGCAAGTGATTTAAGCTGTTTGCCTCAGTCTCCTCAATTGTAACAGCCCCTCCGTCTCAGGTCAGATGATGAAGTCAGATTTGTACAGTGTCCCAACACAGTTAACAAATGCTCACTTCCAAGGACCTCTCTGAGACTGTAAAGTTACAAAGTCGTTGCCCATTTGTGTTGGCAGAGGGGGTTTCTTCATTAGGAGTTCACGGCACCAACTAAATTTGTGCCTGCCAGACGTAGCCATTTAATGTATGTTTTTTTTCCTTTCTTCCTTTCTCCCTCCTCCAAAATCTTTACTGTAAGTCAGAAAGCAGGTACTGTGATTAGCACTGTTAGAAGTTTCTTCCTTGAGAGCTCACTAAATCAATTAAATCAAAGGCTGAGAAACCTATGTTAAACAAAAGGGGAATTTTTATACATAGAGATTTTTTCCTAGCAAGAACCAGTGTGACCTCACAACCACAAAAACACAATTTCAACATCATATGCTGACAACTCAAATTTCTCTTCCTATCAGTTATATGTTTAGCAGAACTGGCCCTAAATTAGGTTTTCAATAAATTAAGGAAGTCCCTCTCTCTGTGTTTAAGAAAGAGAAGATTCCTAGGTTGCTTTCTTTAAGTGAAATATGTCCTTATTTCATAACCACCAACCTGTGCCGTTTCTGTCATTTTCTGTTCAAAATCAGATTTGGCAGTTGCATACTTTTCCACATACAGCTTGTAGGTATCTGTAGCTTTCTTAGATTTAATAGCTGCCTGTAACAACCACAACAACAACAACAACAAAAAAAAACACAAAATAACCATTTATTCTTCTTTTTGTATGTGTTCATGTAAAATAAAACAAATTCCAGGAGATTTTTGAAGAGATGACACAGTGTAATCATATATGGCAAATTTAAATATTGTAGCATTACTTTATTAAAATTGCTTTACGACATCTATTTTCTTTTCCTTTTTGTGAACATCACTTATTCAAAAGTTAAAGCATTATCTTTGAATTACTGGAGTCTACTCATTCTTTCACCTTTAAAGGCCAGAGAATACTTTGCAAGTTAAATATGGTATTATTTAATTTTTCTAGTAAATAATGGCATCATTTTATGATAATAAAATAAGGTTCCCTGTCCAAGAATATGGTGGTCCACTGCAGAGAATTTAAATCCTTTACTAGCATGTCAGACATTTGCAGAAATCACTAAAAAGTCTGAGACAATTCCCCTCTCTTGAAAATTTACATTTAGAACATTAATTCAATGACTTTCCCAACTATTAAAGCATCTCTCCATTTCACATCCTTCAGAAAACCTCTTACTACAGTGATACTCAATATTAGATGAACTAATCCCCTACTCATTCTCCCTCCATATTCCAAATGGAGTTACAGTAGGAAATCAGAGAAGAAAAGAAATTCCACAAACAGCAATAATTCCACAAACTAAAAATAAAAAATAAGACAACTATCCATTTTTCTTTTTGCCTTCTATATTCAGTAGGTTCTGAATTAATTTTTGCTTTATGAGTCTTTATAAAATATTGCTTTGTTACCAAAACAATATTTGATCATGATGAACTCACTAATATTTAAGAATTATCTTGATTTCTGCCTAAATTCAAATAATAAATTCCACTGTTTTATTTCCATGGTGTTTATTTTTTGTTATCTTTACCATAACTCTCCAGCCTGACAAAAGATTGAGAAAACTGAAATCATCAGCAAGAAGTAACACTTTTGTATTACCCACACCTCAAAAACCCTGTATGTCAATTCCACTGTCCTCCTTTGCTCCCCCGTGAAGAGGTGGCCCTTATAAAGGTGATCATAAAATATAAAACACACAATTCTACAATTTTATTTACAAAATTTAAAAACTTTTCCATAAGCAAAATCAAGAGATAAAAATATAAGAGAATATCTACTGGGAATAAATATGTTCAGTGCAAATATCTCAAATAAAGGTTGGACATACAAAACCTATCAGGAACTGTTGACTAAATGAACAAATGAAGCACTTATTAAGTGATCTCTAAGGGACAAAGCACTGTGCTAAATCTAACATCCCCTGCCCTTAAGGAGCTCACACTCTACTACAGGGAGACAACAATTATGGAAGATTTTGGCTCTAAGTCAGATATAAAGGTCCCACGATCCTTAGCGTGCACCAGTGGAGAAGTTAATATCTCTTTATTAATGTTCTACCCACTGATAAAGTCTTGTCAGTTTCTGCTGCTGAGCCATATGACAGTGCCAAGGGCTTTAGTTACAGGAACTTTCCTTCCTGGGTCTTCAGGAGTCATGGGTGCAGCACCAGCAGGAGCAGTCTCCAGGCAGCATCTCCACAGGGATGATGCATCTTCTGAGGATGGTAACTAAGGGAGTGTCATTCCATAGGCACCTTCTTGGGTTTAGGGTCCTGAGTTATCTCCATCATGGTCTAAAAAGAGATGATGGTGGCCAAGGCAGTGGAACTAGGGAGAAGGGCTGACTTTTCTGGCATGTACTGACTCCTGATTCTCTCCCCAGGTGCTTTTCCACTTCAGTTAAGCTGGTTTGAAAGGCAAGTGTTTGATATAGTTGCCCCTTCTCTCTACAGTAGTTTCTTCTCCAGATGATGGCAGTGAGGACTGGTCTAAAAACATGACCAAATGGGCTAGTGGGTTCTGCTGCTCCCAGGGCTCCTGTATTTATCTGACTATGGTGACAGTTAGTTAGCAGTTATAACTGGTGATGACAAGGAAGGAGCCCTTTTCCACAACAATTTCTGCTCACAATAATGCCTGGAGTAGAAAGTTTTGGTGGTTTAGGTTCCCAAGACTCTTGTCTTGGGCTCAGGGTCCTAGGCTGTATCCATCAGGGTATGAGGGAATATTGTGATGAAGGAGTTGATGATTTGACTTGCCTAGCCCATGCTGCCTCCTATCCTCTAAGGGGACTTTGCTACTTCAGCCAGGCTTCCTTGCCTGCCTTGTGAGTGGCAGTTGATTGAAAGTTGGTAGAAATGGTACCTTCTCCACAAGAGCCACTACCTGAGATGATGGCTATGAGAGATGATACAAACATATAAGAAGAACAATCTAACATACAAATGAATGAATGAAAAAGCATTTATTTTATGACAGAGGCACTGTGCTATGCAGTGACACAGCAACAAAATTGAGGCAATGCTTGCCCTCAAAAAGTTTACATCTTAACAGGGATATAATACACATGAGGAGTTGTATCCAGGGAAGGGTGAAGTTACAGGGATGGTATCCACAAGGCATTCATATAACTTGTCCTTTCTAGAAGCAAAGATAATAAGTGATTTTATTACTACTCGCAGCACAAGAAGGAGAGGGAGAGAGGAATACAAGTTATAGTATGACATGAAGCTGATGAGGGCAGGTGTCTGGGGCTAGATACATGTAGTAAGCTCCCACTAAGTAGCATGGTCTCCCGAGGTTCAATTGGAAAGATGTAGTGGCATGAGTGGTAAGCCTGAGAATCATGATAGGAAGGAGGTGAGATGGCAAAGTACAACTACATATACTAAGCTCTCAACAATCAGCAGAAAAGCGTATTAAAATACATGGCAGGCAGTTTTCAAAAGAAGAAAGATAAACTACAAATCATCATTAGAAAGAATACTCAAAATAATTAATAGAAATGAAAATATAAATTCTCAGTTTTACTTCATACCCTTCATGTGGCAAAGATAACAAAAAAACCTGTAAACATTGGAGGGTGCTACATTGTTGACAGAAACTGAACTGATCCAACTTCCAGCAGTTGTCTGCATGAAGGCAGCAGACAGACTGTCCGACTTCCATATACTTACTCTGGCAAAAACCTGAAACTCCTACCAGATTAAAATGACTTCTCTCACTTCAGCCAGAATCTGGCAACAAGAGAGAGGGCTCACAGCAAACTCAATACATACGCAGGCAAACAAGCTCACAGCCTCCCAGAGCGAGCAGAGACAAGTGTGGTCTGTGGTTCTGTGACTGGCACTGGCAAAAGTAATGCTCCTCGAAGAACCAGGAGATCATTGTACACAGTGACAACCACAATGTGTGAGGACTGTTTCTGGTAGATTTAGCTCTTCATAGCAATGCAAAGACCTAAAACATTCCCAAACGATTCTTGAGGCAAAATGCCTTCTACATCCAGAGAAAGAAGTATGGAAGTGAAACACAGAATGAAGCAGAATATTTTCTCTCATGTTTTGTTTGGGTTTTTCTCATAGTTTCCCCCATGATTTTAATTCTTCTATGCAACATGACCAATGTGAAAATGTGTTTGATAAGAATGTATGTGTAAAACCCATATAAGATTGTATGCCATCTAGGGGAGGAGGGGGGAGGGAGGGGGAGAAAACCTAAGACTTATGAAATTGTTTATAGAAAACTGAAAAAAAATAAATTAATAATAATTTTTAAAAAGAAAAAAAGTAATGCTCCTCTAAGAAAGCCCCATAGTGATCAGAAAAGCTGAGGGTGAAATCCTTAGAAGCCTTGAGAGGCAGCAGTGACCAGTGTGGCACTGAGTAGACCATGACAGGGGCTCCAAGGGCTTCTGTTTGGAGATCCAGCACCCCTGAAAATCAAAATTCATGGAAGTCTGACCCAGGCAGGCAACATTCAGCAGAGAAAACCAGGGGGACCCAGAAAGAGACAAAGCAGGGCTAAGGGAGTGGGGGATAAAAGTCTGGCAGGCACCAATTTGGGAGTAAACTGAAAACACTGACCAGTATGAAAAAATTAATGTAGATCTAAAAGCCCACCCCGCCTCAAAGGAAAGAATAACAACTATAAGCAGAAATTCAAGGGAAAAAATGGATTTTTCCATAAGGACTACACATGACTACCTAGAAGAAATAAAACAAGAGTTAAAAAAAAAATTTAGAGGAAAGAATTGGATAGAGAATAGCTTAGAACAGAAATTGTTAAACCTTACCCAAATAAGAGACTGCCTGAAAACTAGACTAAACCAAACATAAATGACTGACTCACTGAGACAGAAGTATTAAGGAAAAAAAATTTTTCAAATAGAAAATATAAGATATCTGCTATCAAAACAACCCACTTGGAAAAATATATTAAAGAAAGTTAATTTAAGAGCCAATGAAAACATTTTTTTAAAAGCCTGGATATCCTATTTCAAGAAATCACACACACACATCCAGACTAAGAATCCACCAAACACATCTTGGTTCAGGAGGGAAGGGAGGAATATTAGGAAAGTCATAGTCAAAATCCACAACTCCTATGTCAAAGAAAAAAATGCTACAAGCATCTAAAAAGAAGCAGTTCAAGTACCAAGGAAGAGGAATCAGGACCATACAAACCTGGCCACTTCCACTATAAATGAGGGAAGGGAGATAATTGTAATTCAATATTCCAAAAGGCAGGGGTTTACAACCAAGAATAACTTACCTAGCAAAGCTGAATGTAACTCTACTGGGAGGAAAACAGATTTTTAATGGAGGAGAGCATTTTTCAGTACTGCTGGCGAAAAGACCAGCACTTAATAGGAATACTAAAAAACAAACAAAAGGCAAAAGAAACTTAGAATTATCTGAGCAATTAGAAGAGTAGTTTTATGTTGGAGTAATGTCAATAGTCTAACATGGGAGAAGAAACAAGTGTAACTTCAGAAGTCTAGCATCTTTAAAACATATTAAGAGAGTTAAATAAGAAAAACAGAGGATGTTTAGAGGGGGAAAAAATCAAAAGAAGGGCGATAAAAGGAGTATCCTATTCCTTTCTAGGAAGAAGAGGGGAGGACTTGCTATCTCTCATAATTGGAGTAAGATGAAGAATATACAAAAACTGAATGGTGAGGGGAATCTGAGCAACTGACAAACTGTTCTTTTCTGACCCAGATAAAGAAGTGAATGCATAAAAATTTTGTATATATAGAAATATAACAAATACAACAGGGAAACAAGCTGAGACAGAATGAGGAGTTGGATTAAGAGGGAAGATAGTAACAGAAAAAAAGATGAAAAGCAAAACAAAACTTCCTTATCCTGAAGGGCAAGGCAGGGCAGGAAAAGCAATAGAATCTAAGAAGATACCCTCATCAACTGTGGAATGATAACTAAATCATGGTATATTAAATATAATGGAATATTATGGTGTGATAAGAAATTATTAAGGAAGTGACTTCAAAGAATCCTGGGGAGCATAAACTGACACAGAATAAAATGAGAACTGGGAGAACAACTGATTCAAGGACAACAATACTGTAAAAGAAACACAACTTCTAAAGACCGAAACACACACACCCTTTGACCTAGTAATACCACTGTTAGTTCTCTATCCCAAAAGAGATAAAAAACAAAAAGGAAAAGAACCTATATGTACAAAAATATTTATAGCCGTTCTGAGAGGATGCCCATCAATTGAGGAATGGCTGAATAAATTGTGGTATGTGACTATTATGGAATAGTATTATTGTACTATAAGAAATGATGACGCAGATGCTCTCAGAAAAAGCTGCAAAGACTTAAATGGGCTGATGCAAAGTGAAATGACAGAGAAGTAATGCACTTTTATATATATACAGAACCAGACATATCTGGACATAGATTCCTATACCGGAATTTGTTTTTGTTTTTGCTAGATTGTATGTATTTGCTATAAGAACTTGTATTTCATTTTTTTTCGAGTCTAGAAGTTCCCTTGAAGAAAAGTGGGATGGAGAGAAAATATACTTGTTATTTTCTAAAACGAGAATTTGATTTTTAAAAAGTTAATTGGCACTCCAGACCAGTGTTACCATTGGATGCCATGTCTCTTTGCTTGGCAAGGAGAGCAAGTATTTCCTGGCTAGGGCTCCATTGGCCTCTACATTATAGCAACTGCTTTTTATCAGTTAAATGTCTGTAGAAAGAAATGGCAAAAATCAAAGCATATTTCTTTACCTATTTCCAGTATTTTTTTTTTAATTAAATAGCTTGTTAGCCACAGGTCAGACCAATGTTATTTTAAATGCATGCACAATGTTTATCCTTTCTTAAAGTTCATTAATCACAGAACCACAGATTTAGCCATTCATGAACCTTCATTTACAAAAGGCCTAAAACTGGTTAAATAGCTCCTTCAAGTTTACAAAGGCAGTCAGGATCCAAGCACAGGCTTGGTGACTCCCAAACCAGGGCTCTTGATTTTAACCTTTGCTTCAACTAGTCAATGGTCCAAATGCACCAGCAGACTCCCACATTAGTAACCAGACTTTCCCTGTCTCTTGCCTTCCCACTCCATTCTTAAGGAAAATATTTGCTATCATGTAAAAAGTAACTAATAAAATTTATTTAAATATGGTTACCTTTCCTCAAAAAAGAAAAATAAGACAATTTGTACTGTATGTGAGGTTTCTGAATAGTCTACAAAGTCTTTGGTCTTTTACATTTCTTAATACAGAACTAAATTTTCTAACAGAAACTCATTTACCATCTTCTCCTATGTCAACTAGCTTCATAATGAAGTCAATGAATATACAAATTGAGGACATATACATGTTGATAATCCCAGAGTACACATTTTGTTTAGGAAGATATTGTCCGATTTTTTATAGCATTTCTCTACTCTTCTGCAAGAAATGCTGGTAGTTAACCTGAAATTATCTTCAAGGGACTTTTTAGTTTTTACCCATGATCATCAACTGTCTCATTAGCTGATTGTTCTTACTGCCGTTGGGCACATGATGAGACTAAATCCCTCATTCCTTCATTTATTCCAGTGGACCTTTGAACCATCTTTCCATCTAGCTCCAATGTTCTTAAGCTACACCCTTTTGGTTTTAGTTATAGCAAGATATGATTCTCTTGTTTTAAACTCTCACCAACAGCAGAGTTGATGAGAACAAAAATATTAATAGTTTTTTGGTTTGTTTTATTTCAGACTGGATTTCCCTATCTTAGACAGGCAGGAAGTAGAGTAGTCTCCAATGGGCCCCTTCCCACTACTGATCCGGCAAGTTCACCCCTCTGTGGGC
>JAQQSK010007631.1:0-13893 GCA_028658325.1 Potorous gilbertii | reverse complement strand
AATACAATATATAATTGTGCATATAACACAATACATAATATACAATGTATTTATATATAATGTATAATATACATTATAAAGTGAGATAAAAACTTAGGAGGGATGTGAGGAGAGTGGAAGAGAATATATTCACACAAGAGTATGATGAAGAAAGAAGTTCAAAAAGTGACTACTAGCATTTATTAAATACCTACCTTATGGCAGGTATTAAGTTAAACAATAGGGATACAAAGAAACCTAAAAGACAATTCCTACTCTAAGGGAAGCTTATAGTCAAATAAAAGAGACAATATATAGTCAACTATGCTCAAATAAGATATGTACAGGACAGTTGCCAATAATCAAAAGACAGAAGACACTAGAATTAAGGGAAATTGAGAAAGATTTTTTGGAGAAAATGAGATTTTAGGTAGGACTTGAAGGTAACCAGGGAAGCAAGGAGGCAAAGATGAATGAGAAAGGAGGACATTCTAGGTGTGAGAGGTAACTAATGAAAATACTCAGACGTTATAGTTTGTGAAAAGAACAGCAAGGAGGACAGTGTAACTAGAATGCAGAATATTTCAAAGAAATGAGGTATAAGAAGATTAGAAAGGTAAGAAGGAGACACATTGTGTAAAACCTTTTTCACAGTTATTATTACTAACTGTATTTCCCTCCATCCCATCCAACACCCCCCCATTTATTTTATTAACTCTCTCCTTTCACCCTGTCCCTCCTCCAAAGGGTTTTGTCTCTGACTATTCACTTTCCAAATCTGCCCTCCCTTCTCTCACCCCTTTTCTCTTATCCCTTTCTTGCACAGTAAGATAGATTCCTATACCCTATTGAATGTATATGTTATTCACTCTTTGAGGCAATTCTGAAAAGAGCAAAATTCACTCATTCCCCTTCACCTCCCTCCGCTTGCCCTCCACTGTAAAAGCTTTTTCTTTTCTCTTTTGTGGAAGATAATTTACCCCATTCTACCTCTCCCTTTCTCTTTCTCCCAGTACATTTCTCTCATCCATTAATTTAATTTTTAAGATTTATCCCTCCATATTCAACTCACACCTGTGCCCTCTGTCTAGATATACTCCTTCTAACTACTCCAATAATAAGAAAGGTCCAATGACTTAAAATATTATCTTGCCATGTAGGAATGTAATAGTTTGACTTTAATAAGACCCTTATGATTTCTTTTTCCTGTTTACCTTTTTATGCTTCTCTTGAATCTTGTATTTGAAAGTCAAGTTTTCTATTTAGTTTTGTTTTTTTCTCAAGAATGCTAGAAATACCTCTATTCCACTGAATATCCATTTCTCTCTCTGAAATATACTAAATTTTGCTGTGTAGCTGATTCTTGGTTATCATCCTAGCTCCTTTGCCCTTCAGAATATCATATCCCAAGCCCTCTGAATTTTGAAGGTAGAAGCTGTTAAATTTTGTGTTATCCTTGTTGTATGTCAACCATCCTTGAATTGTTTCTTTCTGGCTACTTACAATGTTTTCTCCCTGACCTGGGAAATCTGAAATTTGGCTATAATATTCTTGGGAGCTTTCATTTGGGAGCTTTCATGAAGTAATTGGTGAGTTCTTTCCATTTCTATTTTGCCCTCTGGTTTTAGAATATTAGGGCAGTTTTCCTTGATACTTTCTTGAAAGCTGTGTCTAGAGATCACGGCTTTTAGGAAGTCCAATAATTTTAAAATTATCCCTCCTAGATTGAATTTCTAGGTCACTTGTCTTTCCAATGATATATTTCACATTGTTGTCTATTCTTTTAATCTTTTGGTTTTGTTTTATTGTTTTTTTTAATTTCTCATATAGTCATTAGCTTCCATTTGTTCCATTCTAATATTTAAGGAATTATTTTCTTCTGTGAGCTTTCGGACCTCTTTTTCCATTTGGCCAATTCTGCTTTTTTTAAGTTATTCTCCTCCTCATTGGCTTATTGGACCTCTTTTGCCATTTGGTTTAGTCTATTTTTAAGGTGTTATGTTTTTCAATAATTTTTGGTCCTCCTTTACCAAGCTGTTGCTTTGTTTTTCAAGATTTTCTTGGATCACTCATTTCTCTTCTCAATTTTTCCTCTACTTCTCTCACATATTTTTCAAAATCATTTTAGTGCTCTTTTATGGCCTGAGACCAATTCATGTATTTCTTGAAGGTTTGGGATGTAGGAGTTTTTACTTTTTTGTCTTCTTCTGAGTATGTTTTGATCTTTCTTCCTTAGCAACATTCTATACTCAGAAGTTGTTTTTTTTCCCACTGTTTGCTCATTTTCTCGGACTATTACTTGACTTGTTAAACTCTTTGTTAAGGCTGGGCTCTGCTTCTTGGGTAAAGGGTAAACTGCCCCCATGATTTTGTGCAGTGGTTTTCAGAGACACTTCTAGGCACCTATAAGTTTTCAGTTCTTGCAAGGTGGTATGATCTAAGGAGAGATATTTACTCCTTTCCTGGCCTGTGTTTTTCTCTCTGAGTGACCCCAAGCACTTTTTTTCTGTTCTGAAACTGTGAGAATTGCCCCCCGTCCACTGGGGTCACAAGCTCTGCTGTGCTAGTATTCATAAGAAGGTCAATCTGACAGCTAAGGAGAAGATAGACTTGAACGAGGAGTGGAAATCAACCACTAGGCTATTGCAGTAGTCCAGATGTGATGTGATGAGACTCTGCATCAGTATGGTAACAGCGGCAGAGGAATAAAAAGAGGCACATATAAATGGTGTTTCAGGGGCTAGAAATATCATGACTTTATAACCTAGTGAATAAAGCATGAAGCCTGTGGGGGGGGGCACTGTAGGATGTGAGAAAATGAGGAGTTGAGAATGACACCTAGATTGTAAGCAAAGGTAACTGCAAAGTATTCTTAATAGGTATGTTAAGGAGAAGTGAGAGGTTGGGGCGAAAGGTGGGTTCTATTTTGAACATGTTGAGTTAAGATATCTACAAGACATCCAAGTTTATGTCCAATAGGTACATATACACACCTACACACACATGTGTATGTATGTATACATATATACACAAACATAAATGTGTAGAAAGAGAGGACACAGGGTGAATTAGATATGAAGGGACATCTAAAAAAATAGAATTAAAATGTGAGAAAGGAATATCCTGGGAGAAGGAGAAAGGGAGAAATAGAATGGGGTAAATTATCATACATAAAAAAGGGAAGAAAAAGCTTTTACAATGGAGGGAAAGGGGGGAGGTAAGAGGAAATGAGTGAACCTTACTCTTATTGGATTTGGCTTAAGGAAAGAATAACATACACACTCCACTGGGTATGAAAGTCTATCTTACCTTACAGGAAAGTAGGGGGAAGGGAATAAGGAGGAGAATGATAGAAGGGAAGGCAAATGGGAGGATGGGGTAATCAGAAGCAAATACTTTTGAGAAGGAACTGGGTCAAATGGGAGAATAGAATAAATGGAGGGCAGGATAGTATGGAGGGAAATACAATGTTTCACAACATGATTGTTATGGAAGCATTTTGCATGACTACACATGTATAATATTGCATTGCTTGCCTTCTCAAAGGGGATGGATGGGGAATAAGGAAGGAAGAGAATTTTGAACTCAAAATTTTTAAAATGAATATTAAAAATTATTTTTACATGCAACAAGGAAACAAGATATATATGTAATGGGGTATAGAAATCTATCTTGTCCCACAAGAAAATAGAAGCACAGGGAATAAGAAAAATGGGGGAGGCATGATAGAAGGAAGAGCAGATTGGGGAGATTGGGGAAAGAGTAATCAGAATGCACACTGTCTTGACATGGAGGGAGGTGAGAGATTGGGAGAAAGTTTGGAAATTAAAATTTGTGGGAGTGAATGCTGAAAACAAAAAACAAATTAATTAATTTAAAAAAACACTAGAAAAGGAAATGAACATTTGTTTTGTCCTTAGTATCTTTGAATGTTTTGTTCCTATTTCTATGGATTGTAGTTCATGACTGGAATTCTTCAATTCCTTGCTAAGAGCTTTTGTAGGAGTGGGAAGTCAGAAGCAGATTGGTTGTCTACCTGTGGATCTTTATACTATGCATATGACACTCAGGAGGGGTTTATAATTAACTGAACAACAAATAATCTGGCTATTGGGAAATCAACATTGGATAGCAGAAATATTGCTTTCCTTTCAATCAACATGCATTTAGATATTGACTCTGACCCTTATTAGGTATATCATGACTGAGTAACTTCATTTTTCTGAGCTTCACTATACATATCAGAAAAATGAGCACAAGGCATACTCTGTCTCACATCATTGCCATGACACTTTGCAAACCTTAGAACACTGCATAAATGAGTTATTATTACAAATTGATTGATACTAAAGACTAATTACCAATCTTTTTTGCCTTTCTTTTTTTACTTATTTATTTTGGAGTTTTCAACATTCATTTCCACAAGCTTTTGAGTTCCAAATTTTCTCCCCATATCTTCCCTCTCCCTATCCCTACACACCATGCATTCTGATTACCCCTTTTCCTAATCTTCCCTCTCTTCTACCACACCCCTCCTTTTCCTTATCCCCATATTAATTACCAATCTTAAAGACTAAAAGAACTTTCCCCTATATAATTGCAGAGAGCACAAGACCTCCTCCACCATGGTGCTCTTCTAGATCACTTTTCCTTTCGAGAAACTACCATGACCACACCTCCTCTTTCCTTAGCTGCTTCTTCTTCTTCTTCTTCTTCTTCTTCTTCTTCTTCTTCTTCTTCTTCTTCTTCTTCTTCTTCTTCTCCTCCTCCTCCTCCTCCTCCTCCTCCTCTCTCTCTCTCTCTCTCTCCATCTATCTATATATCTATCTCTCTTTCTCTCCCTCTTCTCAGACTCTAATTTTATAAACTCAGTCTATTAATGGAAAAGAGCTGTAATATTTTCTCTCTAGTTCACAAATCAAGCATGCATGTTACCAAAGATTTCTTTAAGAGAAAATAAATCGGTATTATTCAGCCATCTCATTAAACAACCATACTATACTTCCAAAATATATGATTTTGAAAAAGTGGACACTTCATCAATTGACGTGAGTCACAGCCTCTCTATTTCTTATTAAGGAGTTGTTTTTTAGAAATTGCTATAGCTGAAGAAGCTGTCACCCTGCATCCTACATAGTGCATTCCACCTCTCTGAACAGAGCAATTATTGGGCCTGCATTCAAAGAAATTCCTGCTGAATAGAATTTGTGATCCACTGTACTAGTCATCAGGAGCCCAACCTCACCTCCATGATATAATAGAAAAAAAGATGGCTTAAATATTCCCAGAAATATAGGTACCAAGTGATTTTTTGTGGGGGAAAAACTATGCTGATACAGTAGCTTGTATTACTTTATTAATGATATTGGATAAACTAGTCCAGATGGCATTGATTTTCAATTCTTTGGGGAGCAAGCAAAATACATGGGCATAATTTAGCTCTTTAAAAGTAGAATTCTAAGAATGTGATTTTTTTTTAAAAAAAGAAATTTTTTTAAGATTCATGGCTTCTAGGCTAGAATGTCTGGATGGGGATACAGGCACCCTGATCAAAACCAGATCCAATTAGGGGCTCAACATGCTGCTAGTACCAGTATTTGTCTAGTAGCACAACCTGTCAGTCCCAAATACTTGTCAGATGCTACAGGATGCATCTAGTTATTTGGGAATGCTCAGCTGGGGGTATTCAGTGAAAGCTTAAGAAGTTTGGTGAAGTGTTAAGGAAACCTAGTGACAGGTAACAGAACAAGGTACATAGATGTAAGCTATCTATATATCAATCAGCAAACATTCATTAAGGACCTACTTTGTGCTTTATACTGGACTAGACTCTAGTGATACAGAGGTAGAAACAAAATAGTAACTTATCAAGAAACTCAAGAGAGTCAAGCAGATGAAACTCAATGAGAGTCCCAGAATGTGGAAAAAACATAACATCTGAAAAATATAGCATCTGAGGGATCACTTTGGTATAAGAAGTAGGATTGGAATAAAAAAGCAATTAGGTATAAGGAAATATGGGCACAAATGGATCAGTCAAAAGAGGCATGAAAATGTAAGGAAATAATAAATAAAGTCATAAATAAAAGTCACAAATAAAGTCAAAAATATTCAATTCACTTTTATAAAAATTATTTTTAATTTATGGAATAAAACAAGCAAAACACTTCTTACATGTTCCTGAAACTCAAAGCACTGTGCCAAATTTAGAGTTTATGGAACTCATAATCTAATAGGGAGCTCTGGCATATAAATTTTGGGGAAAGTTGCCAGGATTTCATACATAGAGAAATTGCTTACACTGAGAAAAGTCATCAACTTAATTGTCATGTATAGTCTGAAAGGTCCCTTGAGATGCTGAGAGGTTCGTTTGACCACTGTCACACAGTATGTGACAAGAGCAAGCCTTGATTCCAGACATCTATAATACACTAAGCATAATACATAAGTGCATGAGAAAGGTGGAAAATAAATTGTTATGTGAGATCTAAGGGTGAAGTCATTACTGGTAGAGTGAATCATAGAAAGGTTGATGGAGGAGATGGCAATTCTAATGAGTTATAAATTATGGACAGGAAGGAATTCAACAAGTGAAAGGAAAAGAGGAAACAATGTGATTCAAAATTCAGAGAAAGGGAATCCTGGGTCACATCTATGAGATAGTTTGGCGGGAATATAGACAGAAGGGACAGGTGGGAATAATATGAGATTGGAACGAGGGGATGACATTTGATGGTAAAAAGACTTTGAATACTTGGCAATAGTGTTTGAAATTTAATCATTGGGCAATGTAGAGCCACTTTGAGAAGGGGAGTTGACATGACCAGACTTTTAGGGTCATAAATCTGTCAGAAAGGTAAAATGAACATAATGGATTAGAGAGGGTAAGAGAGCAAAGTCAGAAGATCTGGGAAGAAGATACTAAAATGTGCAAATAGAAAGACCTGTGCTAAATTGATGGCACTGGGAGTAGAAGGGCAGGAAGAGATGCTAAAGACATTATAGAAGTGGAATCTACAGGACTGAGTGAGAAATTACATGTGAGAAGTAAGGAAGAGGGAAGAGTCAAAGATAGCAAAATGTTTCAAGTGAAGGCACAGGAAAAGAAAAAGTCTCTAAGAAATTTGGCATTATAGTTTAGAGGCAGAGTTGGAAGCAGTAAAAGAATTTTTTAAGGTAGAATAAAGACATAAAAGGGAAAGGACCTATATGTACCTATATATACACACATACATATATGTATGTGTGTATATGTATATTCATATGTATGCATGTGTGTATAGAGTAGTTTAGGGGAAATCAAGGAAATGCCTATCAATTAGAAAATAGTCAAGCAAATTATGGTATGTAAATGTAATAGAATATTATTGTGCCATAAGAAATTTGGTAAGGGAGAATTTCAGAGAAAACTGGGAAAGCTTATATTAACTTCATATATAGATATAAGTGAGTAGAAATGAGAGAACAATTTACACTTGTGAAAGAATAGAGAGAGGCAAGGGTTAAACATTTCAATTGTGAGAACAGGAAAAAGAAATTAGTTTTCTCAGAGAGATTGGCCATCATGTTGTAGGGGAGTTACTTCATAAAAACAAGCTTTTAGAAAAAAGCTCAGATTTGACCATATCTTCTCCCTCCATCCACATTCCATAAACTACATTGTCTCCCTATTACTTCCAGGATCAAAAATAAAATATTTTGCTCAGCTTTCAAAATCCTTCATTGGGGAGGAGGGGTGGCGGTGGTGGGGGGATCCAAGAAGGCAGAGTACAAAGACAGACCTGCTCTAACTCTCTCCACATAGTCCATAAGATACCTGCAAAAAAATGACCCTAAACAAATTATAGAGTAGCAGAATTAACAAAATGACAGGGTAAAAGAGATTTCCAGTCCAAAGCAGCCTGGAAAGCTCACAGGAAAGGTCTATCACACCAGGCTTGGAGCAGAGTATAGCTCAGTCTTGGCCACACTGCTTGGCATGGACAGGACTGGAGCAGGCTTCAGGATGTGAAATCACGGGCAGTAGCTGTTGTTCCCAGATTTCTCAACCCATAAATGCCAAAGATAGCTTCAAAGTATAGTGAGAAAACTTTTTCACCTGGGTGAGAAGGGAGCAGGGTCCAATCCTAGCCCCAGTCCCAGGGCAGAGGCAGCTCCTGACGCAGCAGTTTCCATTTTTTGGAGCCCTTGTCCTAAATACCCTGGGTGAACTAAGCAGCTGACCTGGGTCTCAATCCCAAGTGGCAGCTCTGGGGTGAGGAAGAACACTGGTGAGGTGGAGCTGGTGTAGGCTTTGGAAAGGATCCTGGTCAGAAAACCTTGTGGTTGCTTGTGGTTGCTTCCAGACCAAACAGATCACAGGCCATGATCCCTTGATCATGCCACCTTGGAGGAACTGAGAACTTATAGGTGCCTAAACTATACCCTTCACTAGATAAAGGACTCAAAAGTCAAGTAACAAGCTGGGAAAATGCCCAAAAAAGGGAAAAAATAAGATTATAGAATGTTACTTTCCTGGTGAACAGATATTTTCTTCTATCCTTTCAGATTAGGAAAAACAAGACATACCATCAGAGGAAATCATAAACATCAAAGTTTCTGCATCCAAAACCTCCAAAAAATATGCAATGGTCTCAGCACATGGAAGAGCTCAGAAAGGATTTTGAAAATCAAGTAGGAGAGGTGGAGGAAAAATTGGGAAGAGAAATAAGAGTGATGTAAGAAAATCATGAAAAATAAGCCAACAGCTTACTAAAGGAGACCCAAAAAATGCTGAAGAAAATAACACCTTTAAATCACTTTATAAAAGCTACATATTATCATTATTTCCCTCTGCTATCATGAAAAATCTCTATCTTGATCAGAATTATTAAGTATTCAAAAGCTAGGTTTTTAAAATTAACTCAAATGGCAAAAGAGGTCCAAAAAGTCAATGAGGAGAAGAATGCTTCACAAAGCATAATTAGCCAAATGGAAAAGGAGGTTCAAAAGCTCACTGAAGAAAATAATTCTTTAAAAATTAGAATAGAGTAGTTGGAAGCTAACAACTTTATGAGAAACCAAGAAATTACAAAACAAAACTAAAAGAATGAAAAAATAGAAGACAATGTGAAATATCTCATTGGAAAAACAACTGACCTGGAAAATAGACCCAGGAGAGACAATTTAGAAATTATGAGACTATCTGAAAACTATGATCAAAAAATGAGTCTAGACATCACCTTTCATGAAATTATCAAGGAAAACTGCTCTGATATTCTAGAACCAGAGCATAAAATAGAAATGGAAAGAATTCATTGATCACCTCTTGAAAGAGATCAGAAAAGAAAAACTTCTGGGAATATTATAGCCAAATTCCAGAGTTTCCAAGTCAAGGAGAAAATATTGCAAATAGCCAGAAAGAAAAAATTTGAGTATTGTGGAAATACAATAAGGATAACACAAGCTCTAGCAACTTCAGCATTAAGGGATCTCAGGGCTTAGAATATGACATTTCAAAGGTCAAAGGAACTAGGATTAAAACCAAGAATCAACTACCCAGAAAAACTGAGTATAATACTTCAGGGGAAAAAATGATTATTCAATGAATTAGGGTACTTTTAAGCATTCTTGATGAAAAGCCCAGAGCTGAATACAAAATTTGACTTTCAAACACAAGAATCAAGAAAAGCATAAAAAGGTAAACAGGAAAGAGAAATCATAAGGGACTTACTAAAATTAAACTGTCTAAATTCCTACACGGAAAGACAATTTTTGTAACTCTTGAAACTTTTCTCAGTATTTGGGTAGTTGGAGGTCTTATGTACATATAGAGAGAGAGGGCACAGGGTGAGTTGAGTAGGATGGGATGATATCTATAAGAATAAAATTAAGGGGGGAGAGAGGAATATATTGGAAGGAGAAATGGAGAAATGGAATGGGACAAAATTTCTCTCATAAAAGAGTCAAGAGAAAGCTTTTCCAATGGAGGGGAAAAGTGGGGAGGTAAGAGGAAAAACGTGAAACTTACTCTGATCACATTTGGCTTAAGGAGGTAATAACATGCATACTCAATTTAGTATAAAAATCTATCTTACACTACAGGAAAGTAGGGGAGAAGGGGATAAGTAGGGTGTGGGGGATGATAGAAGGGAGGACAAATAGGAGGAGAGAGTAATTAGTAGTAAACACTTTCAGGGAGGGTCAAAGTCAAAAGAGAAAATAGAATAAATCAGGAGCAGGATAGGATGGAGGGAAATATAGTTAGTCTTTCACAGCATAACTATTATGGAAGTCTTTTGCATAACTACACATGTATAGCCTATATTGAATTGTTTGCCTTCTCAGAGGGGATAAGTCAGGGGGGAGGGAGGGAGAGATGTTGAAACTCAAAATTTTAGGAACGAATGCTGAGAATTGTTTTTGCATGCAGTTTGGGGAATAAGAAATACAGATAATGGGGTATAGAAATCTATCTTGCCCTACAAGAAAAGAGAGAAGGTGGTGATAAGGGAAGGAAAGGGTGTGATAGAAGGAAGCACAGATTGGGGTAAGGGGTAATCAGAATGTTTGGTGTCTTGGAGTGGGGGAGTGGAGAAATGGGGAGAAAATTTGGAACTCAAAATCTTGTGGAAATGAATGTTGAAAACTAAAAATGAATAAATTAATTTTAAAAACCTAGCTTTTGAATACTTAATAATTCTGATCAAGATAGAGATTTTTCATGATAGCAGAGGGAAATAATGATAATATGTAGCTTTTATAAAGTGATTTAAGATTTGCAAATCATTTTTCATATATTATTTCATGTGATCTTCATAACAAATCTGGGAGGTAGGTACTAATATTATCTACATTTTACAGAAGAGAAAACTAAGGAAAACAAAGATTAAGTAACTTGTTTGGGTTCACCTTGCTAAGAAGCATTTGAGACCAGATTTGAACTCAGGTATTAACTTCAGGTCTAGTGCCCTATCCACTATACAAACTAGCACAGGACTAGTGACAGAGGATTTTACCAACCTATTGACAGAAAGGTGCTGGATAAAATAAACAGAATGAGGGGTACCTTTTTGCATAGGACAAATGTGAGAATTTGTTTTGCTTAACTATGTTTACTTGTTACAAGATTTTTGCTGTTGTTTTACTTCACTTTGCTTTTAATGGAAGGGAGAAGAGGAAAATAAGTGCTTTTCAATTGAAAAAATGATGAATTAATGAAAAACAGTCTCAGTCTAGAAGAAACCTAGAAACTGAGCAACTAATCAAATTAGAGATTCAGAGATGAAGATATTCTGCTATTTGAATTTGGATATTACAGGACAGCTTTACAATGCAAGAGGCTAATTATAAGAACTAAGGATATAAGGTCAGAGTTGAAAGAATTGTAAGGCTGACTTGATATTGAGACTCCTCTCTTTTCTAGATGTTCTGATATTTCCTACTCATAAGGCTCAAACGGATGCTTAGGAATATTGGAGTAAAGTGGCCCTAGATGGAGGAAGAGAGAGCTGTGGGGACAGAAAGTTAAGTGGGTTATCATCATGAAATGAAATATTATTCCCCATTTTTAACATTGACTTAGTCATGGATAGTGACGCTTATCAAATTTTCAAAATAAAAAGTTCTATTAGGGATGGTTAATGCATTATATGAAAGTCAAGAACCGTAAAGTCATTAGTAGGCTAGAATAATGTATCAGATCTAATATGATTAAATTTTATTAGGATCAATCCTACACATTCAGGAAAGGGAAAACATAGTTAGGGATCTGGGGATTTAGCAGATTGTAAACTTCATGATAATAGTCAGAAAGCACTGATGTGGTCTTAGTATGTATTGATAATCATAAAGTCTCAAATGAGGGTGTTTCATTGTTCTTTCTCCAAACATACCTCTTGGGGAGCATTGAATTTAGTTCTGGGTGCCATGTTTTAGGAAGAAGAATGATAAACTAGAGCTTGACCAAAGAAGGTGACTAGGATGATGAAAGGACTGAACACCATGCCACATGAAAAACAGTGGAAGGCAGCAAAAATGCTTAGCTTAAGAAGGGAAGATGTAGTGCTGACAAGATAGCATCCAATGATCTACATAGAGGAGAGATTAGCCTTGTTCTGCTTAGGCGTGGAAGGCATAATTAATAGCTGTGGGTCAGGGGTGGGGTTGGAGTAGGGGAATTGCAATTGAAGAGATATATTTTCAGGCTTCTTCTAAGGAACAAGTCCCTTTTTCATAAAGCTATGTAAAAATAGAATAGACTCTCCAAAATGGTGGGAGGTTACTTGCTACTGGAAGTCTTCATGCAGAAATTACATGATGACTTGTCAAAGATGTTATAGAGGGGATTTCAGTTGAATTAAAGGTTTAAATAGATAATGACCTCCGCAGGACCCTTCTAACTCTAAGATGTTGTGATTCTGTAATGGCATTAGAGAGACAGATGCTCAAATGTTTAGACATATGGTCAGTATCCAGCAAGTCACAAGAACAGGTGGAGTAGGGAAAGGGTAGACATGAAGACAAGTTCATAGCACCAGCAATATTGCAATGGCATTGATGCTCAGGTAGCTTGTATTTTCGAAATCATCTGTCTCTACATCTCCTTCACACCCTTGTGAGAAGCAATCCTGAGCTAGCCTGATCTGGAATTTTAATAGTAATCCTTTCATTCATCAAATAACTCTTTAAGGGCCTCCTTAGCATTGGCAAGCACTGTGCAATAAATGATACACAATTAAATAAGATGGAGGGCCTGCCCTCCAAGAGTTTAGAATCTGTTAATAAAGAAAAATACATTTATAAAATGCCTCCTGTGTGCCGCGTACAGTGCTAAGTGCTTTCGTATTGATCTTCACATCATAACATCTTTGACAAGTCATCATGTAATTTCTGCATGAAGACTTCCAGTAGCAAGTAACCTCCCACCATTTTGGAGAGTCTATTCTATTTTTACAAGTCTGTGAGGAAAATGCTATTACTACCTTCATTTTACAGTTGAGGAAACTGAGACAAACAGGAGTTAAATTACTCACCCAGAGCCACGCAGCTACTAGAGAGCTGAAGCTGGCTTTGAACTCAGGTTTTACTGACTGCAGCCTCAGCACTCTATCCACAGAACCACTTAGCGCTGAGATATTTCTATATAGAGCATCTAGCTAGGTGACTCAGGACACAATATTAACTTTGTGGTCCTGGGCAAGTCACTTAACCTCTGTTTGCCTTAAACCACTGGAGAATGAAATGGCAAACCACTCTAATATCTTTGTCAAGAAAATCCCCTTGACAGTATTGACATGCTATGGTTATGGGGTCAAGAAGAGCCAGACATGACTGAATGGCCGAACAACATACTTATAATATGTACACACACACACATATATCTGTCTATCTATCTACACATATATTTGTGTGTGTGTGTGTGTGTGTGTGTAACAAGTAACTGACATAAAATACAATATGGTGCCTAGGAAATAAAATGCTATAAAATTTGCAGGGAGAAGGTAACTTATTTTTATATTGTTTTATAGTTTTCAAATTGCTTGAATATGAGGTTTACTCATAAGAGTATAACTTTTACTAAACAAGAAATGAGTTTCAGAGAAGTGAATGGAACTAGAAGGTGCCGGAGCAAAGACAAAAATCCAGGTCTACCCAAATTAAACTATCGTAGGGAATGGGGATGGAAATATCATTTGACTAGAATTTGAAGGATGGGTAGGATTTCAACAATTGAAAATATTGGGAGGTGGGGCAAGGTAGGGGATTCTATACAAAAACAATAATGGCACAAAAATATTTATAGCAGCACTCTTTGTGGTAGCCAAGAACTGGAAATCAAGGAGATGCCCATCAATTGGGGAATGGCTTAATAAATTATGGTATATGAATGTAATGGAGTACTATTGTGCCATAAGAAATGATGAACAAGAAGAC
>JAQQSK010007630.1:0-13893 GCA_028658325.1 Potorous gilbertii | reverse complement strand
TTAAGTTTAATCTTCATTATTAATATTTTTCATCATTTTCTTAAGGCTAAGTAATCAACAAAACAGTAAGTTAAGCCCTGATTTGTAGTGTTTGCCAATTTCTGAGATGTAAATTCTAATCATGAAAATTTAATAATCAGCTCTTAGCCAGTGTGAGCTAACTCCAGCATGTCCTTGGTGCCAGTGTAGAGTATTATCCCAGAACAAACAGAGTAGACAAAGACATATGTAGCCTGCAAAGCTCTGTGACTGGAGACCATGAGCAGAGGGTTCCCCTGAGAAAGCCCCAGTGTGTTCAGGAAAGCTCACAGGTGGGCTTTTGGAAAGTGCAGCAAGGCAGCAATGAGAATGGAGCTGCAACATGTAGATCTGGACACCATAGACCTAGGGGCAACGAATTCCCCATCTTTCTCAGGACATAAGACAGGGCCCTGAAGATTCAGCATTCTGAACCTCAAAGGTCCATTTGAATTAACTCCAGAGGTTAAGGTTCAGCCCAGGAACACTCAGCCTGGATGAGACCAAGTAGGGCTAATCATCTCACTCAAAAGTATAGCATGGGACAGAAATTAGCCCCACAACAAAGCTCCCATTCAGGAACTGAAACCGCAGAAATTAAGAAATCTAAAAAAAAAACAAAACCAAAACCAAAACCAAAAAACCCACTAACCAATTTGAAAAGTTATTGTAGATCTAGAGATATTCAAAAAAGATATAAAACAAAACTGGGTTCAAATCCTGGCTCTCCTATTTATTGTGTAACTTCAGGAAAGTCATTTAATCTTTGTGGATTTCAATTCCTTATCTGTTGATTTTGTGAGTTGAAACAAATGATTCCAAAAGTCTATTTCAGCTCTACATCCATTATTCTATGTTCAGTGACTCAAACAACTCTATGTCTACACAGTTTTCCCATTCTCACCTTTAGAATCATACTTCTATAATGGCTTGAAGAGATTTCAAATAACACGTTAAATCCTTCTTATTTTACAGATGAAGAAACTTTTCCTCTTATACCTTCAAATCCCTTCTCCAGTTTCTGTGTTTCCCTAGTATCTTTGGAAAAAAACAATAAAACTTCTTGAATCATATACCAAAACTCTCAATACACATTAGGTGCTAGAAGTTGCTTGATATAATTTTTAGGTCAACAGGCAACTTGTTAAAACATTACTTGGTAATTATAAACCTGTTAGTTCAAGAGAATACAGCTTTTAAGTGTCCATTAACTTCCAAGATGCAGTGGTACAGTGGAAGAACGTGTGGACATTTTGAATGAGAATGGATGTGAAAGCACTTTGAAAGAAAGAACACCTCACTTTTGGGATATTAATCTTGATTACTGTTATTCTAACTCCTTTCAATAAAAAATGTGATTATTCATGCATACAATAAAGCCTACACATCACTTTTTTTTCCTGGTCAGGAATTAAAAAATTATAAAAAAAAATTATACAATAGGTCCTTCTCCACCAAAGCCCTCCCCTCTCCTTTTCCCCCGGAGTAGTTAGTTATACTTCGCTATTTTTCTTTTCTTCCTTATTTGGGGTTAATAGAATTCCACCATAGTAAAATTCAGTGTTGCCCTTGAAGAGATAGCTTTCTAGGATCCATCCCCCAGTTCCATTCCTCACCCCAACACTATGACACTGAATGGCAAGTAAAAGATAGAAAACATGTAAGTTGGGATTTTCACCTAAACAATGCCTTTCATTTTTCTACCATAAAAATTGGATAAAACATCACAACTTATACTGTATTCACCAGAGTACATCCAGAAAACAAGCCGTTTTACAAGCGTTCTATTTTTTATTCTTGTTGCCCCGTGATTAAAATGAATCACCCTCCCTTCCTCTTTTTGACCAAAACGAATTTTATCATTTCTTGGGGGGGGGAGGGAGAGAGAAGGCTATTTTTAATTTTTTTTTTTCAAATTTAGCTGAGTTAAGAAAAATGTTGAAGCTGTGGAAGAGGGAGAACTCGACAAGGTTTTATTACCAGTCCTCTGGAAGAGTAGGAGAAATTAAGCCAAATGAGGGCAGACTGGACTTTCTCTGGAGAATCAATATGTATTAAATGCCTACTATGTGCCAGCATTTCCAATACGATCTCCGGTGACCCTCCTACCAAGCCTGACAAAGTAACAATAACAGCTGACACAGCACTTACGACGTGCTACACACTGGGCTTTACAACCATTTCCTCATTTGAACCCCACAACCCCGGGGGGAGGGGCGCTGTGATTAACCCCATTTTACAGATGATGACATTTCAGTTCTTTATCTGCTGATTTGTGGGTTGAATCAAATGACTCCTACGGTCTTTTCCAGCTCTCGGTCTATGACCCCAGGTTCGGCAAAGCAGAGGTTAAGTGACAAGCCCAAAGTCACCCAGTTGGTGTCTGGGCCCCCTCTGCTCCGACAGCGCCCTGTCTACTACGAGGTGCCAAGGTCTGTCAGAGAGGGGTCAAAAGTGAGAGCCCATGTATCCCATATCTCTGGGGAGGACCACAGGACGCATACCAAAGAGGCAGGATTAGAAAGGAGACGACCCACGTGCGGATCAGGACACCCACGCACACCTTCTCCGGGCCTCCACCTCCAAGCCCCGTCCTGGGCCGGGAGAACAGACCTGGGCTGTCCGCTCCTGTGCCTGACGCTCGCGCCCGGAGCAGATCGCTGGACACCAAGTCTGGAGACCCGGCAGTGCTGCAGCCACCTCTTTCCGCGGAGGCCAGTGAGCATGCGCGCGAAGGGGTCCTGAGCCCTTTAAATTCTTTCGGGCGGGGAAGGAGGACCTCTTTCCCTGTCGCCGCTGAGTCGAGCGGTAGGCGGAGGCTCCCGGGGTGAGTATGGCTGGCGGGCGCGCGCGTTCGGAAGTTAAATCTTTATCATTTTTACATCCGCCGCGGGCTCCCGTGGTGGGCGCGAGCAGCCGCGGACCTTTCTCTTGACGTGTTTGTGTTTTTATTCCAGTGTTTTCAAGATTTAGCGTCACCCGAGAACCGCTGCCATGGCCGAGGAAGGGTGAGTGCGGGGCTTGGGGGAGGGGTGAAGCTTACGTGAGGCTCCCTGCTGAGGCTTCCCGCCGGGTCCGCCGCGGCCACGTGTGCGCCTCGGCCGCGGCCTCAGCCTGCGGGTCTCGGGCTGGTCAGCCCTGAGCGGGCTAACTTCTAAGTATGGGTGGGGACGCTTGCCTCCACGTGGCCCGCAGCCTCGGGTGGAATTGGAAGAACGTAGAGGCTTTCGCGGAGGGCCAAAGCGAGCCGAGGCTTGACGATTCCCCTCGTTGCTTACAGCATTGCTGCTGGAGGTGTAATGGACGTTAACACCGCACTACAAGAAGTGCTGAAGACCGCGCTCATCCACGACGGCCTAGCTCGTGGAATTCGAGAAGCTGCCAAAGCCTTGGACAAGTAGGTTTCGGGATTTTACAGTTTACGTCCCAGTCAAGTGTGTCGTATTCGGTAACTAGTAGGGGATTTCCAGCTTCTAATCGCTGGTATTTACGTTGCAGTTTCCAAGTGGAGAATAATTAAAATCAAATTTGTATTACCAGCCTTTTAGGTATTGGGAATGAATAAAAGACGGGTTGTACATAAGGAGATTTTATTCTACTGAAAAGTAATTTATGTGCTTTGTATTATAAATGAGTTGGTTTTTTGAGGTGAAACTTCCTGGAGTTCCATAGACTTTGAGACCATGTAGTTAAAAACATTTAGACATTCAAGTTATTCAACTGTAGAAGTAGATTCTTACTGACCCAAGGTTTTGTAGAATTTTAGTAAGTACAGAGCAGTAGTCATTCTAATAGATTTATATGGGAATGGAATATCCTTTTTGATTTTGTCTGCAGGCTATTTGCTATTTGTGAAAGTAGGACTGAAAATTTAGTAACTCCTGCTTATGTTTTTGAAATCTACAGTGTTTGAATGATGACTTGATTGTCGGATACCCCTTCACTCCATTTATGAGTGATAAATAAATAGTCTGACAAACCTGTAGTGATTGCAGTTCTTTATTCTAACTGGAGAGTAAAAAAGTTAAGACAGATTCTTAACCTTTTTGTGTAACATAACCTTTTGTCAGGCTGCTGAAAACCTGTGTCCCACCTTCTCAGAAATCTTAAGTGTATAGAGTAGCATTATAAATGAAGTGAGTTGTATTGAAATATATTTACAAAAAGTTCATGGACCCCACCTATTAAGAATTCCCAATCTATTCATGTCATGAATATATTTTTTGCACTCTGAACTGGAATCTAGTTTTGTACTCAGGAACATAAACTAACCAAAATAGGTTAATTAATGCTACTTGGTACAACTGCTGGAGTAATCAAATGTTTATTATTTGGACAAGAGCCACTAGTTAAGATACACTTGGTGATCCAAGTTGAAAGTCGTTTTTTTCTATACTTGTTACCTTGGCAAAGTAACTGCATGTGTTAAGTACTACCTAATTTGGTTTTGAAAATTGTACGTTTTAAAAGCTTTCTAAATCAGATGAATTTCAAGTCAGTTCAATTCACTTTGGTATAGACTTGGGCAGTTGAATCCATTGGAAACATCGACTGGATGTACTTCAGTGCCTGTCATGAGTCCCTTTCAACCTTAGCACCTTGGGAATGCTGCTGCACAATTTAAAAATGGATTCTAATTCGATGTCTGATCCAGCAACAGGTAACAACCCTCTATATCTGCTGGTTGATCCTAATGTTAATTATCATCTCCCAGTCAAAGAAAAACTGAGACAGGCTAAAGTTTTAAGAGTGCATGCTTTGTTGGTTGCCCATAAGCTTTTAGAGCTCTTTGGTCACAACTAAATGCAGAAAATTCAAACTTTAGAAAAGCACAAATGCCATACTTAGACCACTATATTGGGTTACTGTTATAGGACTGGATAAAACCTGGCATATAGTACTTTGCTGGGTATTTTATCGGTAGTATCATGCTGTTTGTTGCCAATGTAGCCAGTGTTTTAAAAAACTTTCAACATTAAACCAAATTGTGTGTAAGCATGACAGGTTTTTAACAATGATTTTCTAGACTGTAACGATGTTTTTGTGTCTTTTTAGACGCCAAGCCCATCTTTGTGTTCTTGCTTCCAACTGTGATGAACCTATGTATGTAAAATTGGTTGAAGCCCTGTGCGCCGAGCACCAAATCAACTTGATCAAGGTGAGATTTTTAATTGCTAATTTCTATCAACTTTAACAGGACCCTTATAAACTAAGATTTGGTGCATGAATGAAATACGTTGCACTTAATAGCAACTTGAGATCACATTTTTAACTTTTGTGTTTCTCCTTAAAGTTTGCTGCTTCATTGTCTTTAGTTGCTAAACAGGGATCTAAAAACTTTGGATTTACTTTTCTGGACTTCTTTAGATCTTTGCAAACCAGTTGTAATAATGCAGGATTGTATTTTACTTATTGGTTGCTGTGGTTAAATGATAAAACTTAAGGGACAAGAGAAAGTTCTGTTGCAGTTAGTGGGATCTGTTTTGAAACTGCTGTACATGATGACAACTTGGCTCCCTCTACTGATAATGTTGAAGAGAACAGCCATGTCACCCAACATATCTGAGCGTACAGCACCTACCTACCTTTTTAGTTGTTGTGCCAGCCGTAGTGCCATGTTCAACATGTATATTTTTTTAACAGGTGGATGACAACAAGAAACTGGGAGAATGGGTAGGCCTCTGTAAAATTGACAGAGAGGGAAAGCCCCGTAAAGTGGTTGGCTGCAGTTGCGTTGTTGTTAAGGTAAGTTGATGTTGTTTTTCACCTTTAGTCAACAGCTTTAGACTTAAAAATTGACTTGCCTTCTTATTCAGAGGAAGGACCTGACATAAGACTTTCTAATTTCTAACAATGTGAGAAGGAAAGCAGTTGTGGAAAAAATGCTTTGGGTTCCTTTATTTGAAATGAAAGTTTTGTAATGATTTTTTTTTTAATATTGTACCTACTATTTTTCTTTTCAGATGTCATTTTAAGCACATCATCAGACAAAGAATGTTAAAAAAAATCCTTAAAGCCAGTGAAAATTACATCTGGATTACCTGAATGTGTTTTTCAGAAGTAAAATACTGGCAATAGTACAGCCATGGTACGAGCCTCAACGACTGAGGTCCTTGAGGTCCCTGAGAATGGCTACATTATATCATTCATTCTGTAATTGGATTTTGGATATTATAGAATTTGAAAGGGTTCCTTTTCCTCTTTACAGTTTTTGCTTAGTAAATGGTTACTTTTTGTTTTATAACATTAAGTTTGTATTCCTGAAGAAATTAATTCTATTCTTGCTAGTTTAGTAAATTTGTTTGGTAATTTAGCTTAGGGTTGTGAAATGTGAATTCAAAAATTCTTTTCATAAATTAAAAAATGCTCCTTAATTTCTTTTAGGACTATGGCAAGGAATCTCAGGCCAAAGATGTCATCGAAGAATATTTTAAATGCAAGAAATAAATAAATAAAAGCCTTGGTCTGATTTGATTTGTTGTATTAGCTATCATTTTGGATAAACCACATTACTTGATTTTGCCTAAAAGTAGTTATTTGGCATATTCATAACTCATTTTTAGGGACAGTTCTTGAGCATTGAACATGGGTTTTTCAGGGAAACAACTTTGCTACTAATATAAATCTGACTTATTTACTTATTATGGTATTTGGGGATGTCTTGACGGTTGCCTGTCACTAGTAATTATTTGACTTAGTAAATTTGGATTTCCATTCGTCTAGATTAAAATAAGGTTGATGAAACCTTAGAAAAACATGCTTTTTGGAATTTGTTTTTGAAGCTATCAAATCTTAGTTGTCATATCTTCAAGTTGCAAGAACACAATGATTTGAATCCAGAAATCTCAGAATCCTGTTCCATACAAATTAGGGGTGTGTGGCGTATTTGTATATCTATTTAACAGAATCTTGGAGAGAAAACTTGTAAATTGGCAAATGTTGTAAGTAATGTTACTTAAGCAAAGAGCAGTAGCTCTGGGGCATCACTCCTGGTCCTGTAACTAACTCCAGTTTGAAGATGGCAAATTTGTACGGGGATGGGATAATTTAGTTTCCTCAACCCATACCCATATTAAGTTTTTGACTGCTTCATTCAAATACTAATGATTAGTGTAGTATGTAAGCATATTTGTTAAAGTGGCTTTCATAGATTCATAAAAGAATTTAAAAGTATTCTTGCCTAGCCCAACATCAGATGGGTAGTAAAGAAATAAGTTTTGAAAGTCACAACATAAGTGCATTTCATTCTTAATCAGGAAAGGCCCAACTAGAGTCAGTAAGATGTACAGGCTTTGAAGTTGGAAATGATTGAAAGCTGCAAAAACAGGGGATGAGGCAACCTTAGTACTTATTTTCTGCAACCTAAGTAAAGGTGCCTTTAATGGTGAATGGAGAACGGGAGTAGGACCCTTGCCTATTGTGAGGGTAAGTAATAGCATTTAACAGGCTCTTCTGGGGTCTACCCAGTATTGGATCTAAAGAATCAAGTTTCTTAGGTGAGTCTGGCGTGTTATCCCTGTAAACTGTCAAGAATATAGGCCCTCTTAATCTGTTGTCAAATTTTATTAATTCCGTGCCCATGAAATCACTTAAATTGAATTCACGTGGGTACAGCCCTCGTTCATGACTAAGTAACCCTTAACTGTAGTATTGCTTTAGTGTCCTAATGGAATTCTCTGCCTCTAAACCTCTCCATTTCCTGCACAATAAATTAAAATTTGGGGAGAATTACAAAACGAAGCTTCAGTACATATGTATGATAAAATACAAATTCCTAGGTTCATCTGTCTTGAACCATACCTTACTTAACTAAACTTACACATTATTTGGCCTACAACACTTGAGTTCTGGTTAAATGGCTTTCCTTACACAATATTCTACCTCCTTTTTTGGACATCACTGGAGTGTACTCTGCCTCTTCTAGTCCCTAGCTCACTCTAAGATTCAGCTCCAGTGCTACTTCTACAGGAAGTTTCAGTAAATTCTGCCAGTCAGTGCACTGCCAAAGCAATGTGTCTATTGTGTGGTTTACCTGTGTCCATGCATTATAAACTCTAGTTAGTGCTTCCTACCACTGCTAGTATAAATTACAAATCTTTATTGAAGGCCCTTCACAACTAGACTCCCAAAGCTGCCTTTGTGGCCTTTAATCTAGTACAGGAGCAGCAAAGTAGTTTGAGCTACTCCTGGAGTCTGGAAGACGAAATCAGATCTGGTGTCAGACGGTAGTTGCTGTGTGACCCTGGACAAGTCACTTAACCCTGTTTGCCTCAGTTTCCTCATCAGTCAAAATAGCTGCAGAAGGAAATTGCAAGCCACTGTAGTGTCTTTGCCAAAAAAACCCCGAATGGGGTCACAGTTGGACCTGACTGGAGTGACTGAACTATGTATACTTAGGTGCAGTTTCCACTGGCTTTACTATTCATCATGTAATGTGACTCATAACATCATGCATTTTTTTTTTTAGTTTAAAAAAAGTATTTGTCCTGCCTGCCTCATACTTACCCATTTTTAATGAAAAACATTCCCTATTGGTTATATGGTATATGAATCTTGAGTCTACCTCTGGAGATGCATAACATGTTTTGTCACAAGGTCTTTGAGTTGGGGTTAGTCATTTAAATGAATATTTTTAAAAGTTTCAGTATTTATAATAGAAAAATTCTCACTTTGTGTTTGTAGAATTCCCAGATTTTTCTGAAACTACTCATTTTTTTCAAAGTTAACACTGATGTTTTCACAATTTTACTTACCCTTTTCATTTCTTACTGAGTATTAGTATGTAATTATATTCACTATATTTTGTGCAGCCATTCTCCGATTAATGAGTGACACCCCCACCCCAGTTATTTTACTCTATGTTTGGGTGGGGGTTAGGTTATGTGTCTCAGTTGTGTGTTTAATAGTGATTGCTGGGTTAAATGATCCATAGGGTTTAGTAACTTGGCATAGTTCTGTTTTTTTTTTAGAATGAGTGTGCCTATTTAGAGCTCCACCAGCAAGATTTTGTTTTATGTAATTCCTCTAACATTTGTCAGTTTTGAAAGTCTTGATTATTGATCCTTAAGTGGAACCTCCCAGTTGCTTGAATGATCTGGAGCAATAAGTACTATGTTAGTTTGCATTTATTCTACCATTTTTTAATTGAGGAATAGCTTCATGCTCTTCCCCATCTCTGGAATACACTCCCTTTTTATCTGTGCCTCTTAGAATATCTAGTTTGATAGAGCCTTTGATAGGTTCCCCCTTTGTTCTTATTCAGGGAATAGTGTTCCCTGAAAGCTGGTTCCCTTGGTGTAGCTTCCTGTAATCTACCAGTGTCTGAGACTTATCCAACAACCTTCAAAGAGCTAGAAATGAATATTACCAGGAGAGCAATACGTAGTATGAATGGGTTGAGACATATAACCATTAGGGAACTTTAAAGAAGTAAAAGATAACATTAGTGGTTGCCGTCTGAAACTGGATTTGAACTTGGGTATTCCTGACAATAGCCCCAGTTCTCTATCCGCTGCCCCAGCTGTGTGCGTGTGTATTCATGTTCATGTGTGTGTGTCCATTGCCAAAGAAGACCATGCCATCAGAGAAATGATCACATGACTTGCACTTGACTTTGTTTTGAGTGAGGGAGGGCTGTGCAAGGTCACCAGCCTCACTTCTCCTCCAGAGCCATCTGAATCCAGTGACCAGATATTCCTCAGGATGACTGGAGATGACCCAGGATGAGGCAGTTGAGGTTAAGTGACTTGCCCAAGGTCTCACAAGTAGTGAGTGTCAAGTGTCTGAGGTGAGATTTGAACAGGTCCTCCTGACTGCCGCACTGGTGCGTTATCCACAGCACCACCTAGCTGCCGCAATTGTTATTACTATCTGAACAAAGAAGATAGGGTTCTGTAAAATGTAACAGCTCCTGCAGTAAATACTTGAACTTATGCAGTGACTGCTGCATGCCAAGCACTGGGGGTAAATGTGTGAGTGAGAGACACAGGTTATAAAGGACTTAATGTAAACAGCGTTTTATATTTGATCTTGAAGTCATAAGGAGCCTTGAGAATTGAGTAAAGGAGGGTCAGGGTCAGACCAGGTCACTGCTGAGTGTAGAGTGGATTGGTGTGGGGAGAGAATTGGGGCAGGAAGACCAACCAGCAGATTATTGCAGTAGTCCATTTGTGAGGTGATTAGGGCTTTCACCAGGTTGGTGGCAGTGTCAGAGGTGAGAAGGGGATCCATTTGAAAGAGTAAGCTAAAATTGACTTGACAACAGATTAGATAGAGAATGAAAAATAGTGAGAAAATGAGGATACACTACTCACGCCTGAGTGTTTGGGAAGATGATAGTTGGTTTTTTGGACAATAATAGGGAAGTTTGGAAGGTATAAGTGTTTGGGATGGTGGAAGGATGGGTACTATGGACTTTACAGCCTCTATTTCCTTTAGAGTTTGGAGGGAATGCTGTTTCTGATTCAGCCCTTAGGGGAGGGAAGTAGAAAGGAGTTCATTTGGGAAAAAGATTACTAGCCCTCACAGACTAGGTATCCAAAGGGATAGAATGTCTATTTAGATTTAAGATTCAGCATCCTGTCCTTAGTAGTGGCTGTGCAGATCTTACCAAAGACACAAGAGGCCTAAACATCCCTTTTTGTAAATCAAACCCCGAGCTCAAAAAACTAAATGCCCATGCCCCCAAAAGAAAACACATGCAATTTAGAGGGTCTTCTGGGCAGATGAAAGCTGTTTCCTTATTTTCCTCTGCCAGGCTCAGTATTCACTGTGCAGAACCAACACTAAGTCCTCTGTGAATTAGACGGACTGGGACATCTTGTAGTCAAATTGATTCCTTTTATTTCTTTGTTTAGATTATGGTAGTCAAAATGATTCCTTTTATTTCTTTGTTTAGAATATGGTAGTCTACACACATCCAAGTCTTTCCAGTCTGTCACCGTGGATTGTGGGGCTGGATGATGATACCACTGATTTCATGAGGTTTCGAAAGTCTTCCATCTTCAAAACAGTTTTTCAAATGATCCTTCCATTCTGCAGGCACTGAAGGAAGGGATTCAAACAGTCTAGCAAAAAGAGATCTTATCCTATCTCAAAGAGACAGGTTAAGAACTGTAGAGAAGAGTGAGGAAGGAATGCATTTCAGACATGGTGAACCATCTGCCAAAGGAGGCAGGAGATGGAATACTGCATATGGAGAACACCTAGAGGCCAACTTAACCATATGATCTGAGAGTGGAAATGCAGGCAGAGGCTGATTATGGAGGGTTTTAAACACCCTACAGGCAGTAGGGACACACTATAAAGATTTTTGAATAGGATGTGTTGTAGGTTTTAATATAAATATATAAATAATTTATGTATTAAAAAATTCAGTTCAAGCATTTATTGAGATCCTGCTATGTGGCAGAATTTTTGCTAGGTACTAAGGATATAAAGAGAGAAATAGTTCTTGTCCTCAAGGATCTTACCTTCTATTGGGGAAAACCACATGTACTGCACTGACTTTAGGGAAACCCTATATTTTGTATGTATTTCATATATTATACTTAGTGCAGTTTTAAGCCATCAAAGCCTATTAAAACTTAAAACCTACACTAAGATTTGGTATACCTTGTATGTGTAGACTTTGCAGTGTGTTATGTTTGGGCCCTCTGGGCCAGGACTTCCATATTTTCTTAGGGTTCTCAGGCATCCTAAGGGGTTTGTCTCTTTTGCTATTGCCTTAAGCCCCTATCAGTTCTGTTTCCCATGTTTTTAGAGCCCAGGCACTAGCACCCCAGTTCCATTTAAACATAACATTGGTCAGCTTTTACAAAGGCTATAACAAGAACAAGTGTACGATATCTTCCCCAGCACTTGAGAGTCATAATACCCCTTATACCACCTTGGTCTATTGTGGATGGGTGGGAAGTGGTGATTGGACTTGAAGTTGATCTCCGTTCTCACAAAGTATTGATCCACCAAATTTTATGTATGTGGTGGTGCTTAAGGCCTCAGCTTGGCCAGTTTCTCAAAGGTCGCTCCATGCTTCTCAATATATTGATTCTGGTCTGCCTGCAACACCTAGCCTAGATTCCTAGACCTCTGTTGCTTGTGTTCCCAGCCTTTGAACTCCCGAGTTTGGAGTTTTTGCCTAGAACAGAAAGGAAGGAACAAAAGAAGGTCAAGGAGGTCCCATTTTGGGGGGAACCATATGACCTTGCTGGAGGGCAGCCATATAGCCATTCCTTCTCTTTACCCTGTGGTCTCTCCTCTGATACTGTGAGGCAAGTGGAATCACCTCTTCCCTCATTGCTGAGACAGCCAAAAGCCTGCTGGAACTGAGTCAGGCACTTTTGAAGACAGTCTAATTTACTCAGCTAGTGGAAAAAGCTTCCCACCTATGTGAAAGGCCAATCAGAAGCAATTATAGACTATTCATGCATGTACTTCCCTAATCACCCCAATTTGAGAAGTAGCTCCCTACTGTACACTGACTGATGGGGTCTTGCGTACACCAGACCCCCATGAAAAATATTGGTAGGTATCATAAAATTTGTTACTTGCCTTACTGAAATCCAAATAAGCTACATCTGACGTTTCCTTGTTCTAGCTTCTCTACTAGTGGATATAGAATACTGGACCTGGAGTCAGAAAATACCAACATTCAAATCCTGCCTTCTGTTTTTAATAGCTGTGTAATCATAAATGTGACAAAGGCCCAAGCAGCTCTCTTTAAGACCAGAAGTTTTATTTTTTTCCAGAGGCAGTCAGGTTTAAGTGACTTGCGTAGGGTCGCACAGCTAATAAGTGTTTGAGGCTGGATTTGAGCTCATATCCTCCTGATTCCAGGAGCAGTGCTCTATTCACTGCACCACCTAGTTACCCTTGACAATAATCTTAAAAGTCTTAACTTGGAATCTATCGGCAGCTTGGGAAAGGATTTGAAACACCATGTTGTGGAAATCAATACTGATTCTAATAAATACTTCAAAAAGGAAAGGAGGTTAGTCTAGCATGATTTTTTAAAAACATGTTTTTATTTTTTCTTAATTATATGTGAAATTAATTTTTAATAATTTTGAGTTCCAAATTTCCTCCTCTGCTCCCCCTCCTTGAGAAAACAAGTATTGTTCAATCATGCAAAAACATTGCCATATTAGCCATATCATGACTATTTTAAATGAACTTCTGTTAGGCTTTAGTAATCATTGCTTCCTTTTCTAAGGGATCACAAAATGTCTTTAACCTTGTACTCTGCAATTTTCCGAGGGATCAAAATCAAGCACATTGGCCTACAGTTTTCAGAATTGACCTTTTCCTGCTGCTAATTAGACATTTCACCTATAGTGGGCATAATCTGTGCAAATTGTGATCCAAATGTGATCAATCAGTTTTGTATGACTCCTCTCTGATACTATTTCTTTGTGCCAACTTATTCCTGGTGTTGCTGATTTGATGGTTACTGAAGCCACTTCCTTCCTGACTTTGGAGGATCTTGTGGATTCATGAGGCTGCTGGGACTACTCCATATCAAAGTTGCTGATCAATAACTTGGAAAAAACAAACAAAAAATATAAGAAAAGAGAGGCAGCTCCATCTCAGGTACAAGCTTTCATAAGTACAACACAGAGACCAGGTCAGGATAAGGCTTGCTCCAGATGCCTCCCTCTGCCTTCCACTTTCATGAACAAATATGCAAATTGTCCTCAGACATTGAAGCTAGAAAGATAGAAGAGGAGCGGAGCCAAGATGGCGGAGTAGAAAGACTCACATATGCTAGCTCCAAACCCACAGCCCATAATTATCTATGAAAAGAACTCCCAACAAATTCTGATAAAAAAAAAAGAGCCTAGACATCATCCTTCATGAAATTATCAAGGAAAACTGCCC
>JAQQSK010007629.1:0-13893 GCA_028658325.1 Potorous gilbertii | reverse complement strand
TCTGAGTTGGAAGGTTCCGAGTCTGATCTATATCTGAACAGAAAACTCCTCTACAGTATCTCTGATGAACACCTAGTCAACCCCCTGCTCATGGCCCAATAAATACTGAATTTGGAATCAGAATACTTGAGTTTCCATATTGACCCTTCTTATGACATATTTGATTGGGACTCAGTCACTTTACCAATGTCCTCATCTGTTAAAATAAAAAGGACCAGGATCAATGAAATGATCACCAAATTCCTTTCTGGCCCTTCATGCTATGAAGACCTTCCATGACAGGAACCCACTCCCTCCCAAGGCATCCAATTCTGCAATAGCTCTAATTGCTAGGAAGCTTTCATTGACATCAAGCCAACATCTTCCCCTTTATAGTTTATACCCACTGTGCCTAGTTTTGCCATGTGGGACTAAGAAAATCAAGTGTCATCCTTCTACACTGATAGACTTTAAAATAATGGAAAACACAAATCATATCCTTCATCTTGGTTCCCCTAATACACAAAAAATGAGGACTGTGTTCTAACATGCCAAATTCCTTCAACTTATCCTTGTATGAAATAATCTCTAATACTTTGACTGCCTTGGTCCCTATCCTCTGTTAATGTTCCAGTTTGTCACTGGCTTCCTAGATGAGGCCTTCAAAACTAAGCATTTCACATATTGTCTGATTATAGCACAGCATAGGAGGATGATAGCTGCCCTTGTTCTGACTTAGCGCTTCAACTACAATTACTTTAAGGTCATTTTACTTTTGGTTTGTCATTTCATACTGTTGAAAGGGACCAGAAAAATCTGGGCAACCTATAATGTTGAACTAAATCTCATAAGATCAAAGTCATCTGGAAAAAAATACAAAGTCTTCCACTTGGTTTAAAAATATATTTCACAGGAAAAAGAGAGAGAAGGATGGCTAGAAAAAAGTCCTGGGTTTGTAGTAGACCACAAACTCAATATGGGCAGTGTGATATGGCAGCCAGGAAAGTTGATTCAATCTTGGACTGTATTAGATGAGACATTATGTCCAAGGACGAGGAGGTTAGAGTCCCATTGACTCCCCTTGAGTCCCCAGTCAGACTATATCTGGAGTTTCATGTTCAGTTCTGGGCACCACATTTTTGGAAGGACACTGACAAAATGGAGCATGATCAGCAGGGATGTGCTGGAGCCAGCTCAGATTGGCTCTCAAGAATCAATTGCTAAATTTTCAGTGTGAGCATTAGTACCTCGAAATAGAGCAAATGCTACAAATTTGGCCTTGGTTTATTGAGCTGGTTATTGTCTAGACTTAATACAATGATGACTAAAAAGTTAATGATGCAAATTAAACTTATAAGTGTGCTATACATTCTCAGAGACCAAGTTGTTATTTAGTCTGGAGAAGAAAAGACAAGGGGAAAATGAATTCTGGTTTCAAGCCAGTTCCAAGTAGTTGTAGGGCTGTTATATGGAGGATGGATTCATTTTGTTTTGCCTGGCCCCAGAAAACAGAACTTTAAGTAACAGGAAAAAGATAATGAAGAGGCAGATTCAGGTTTGATTCAAGGGAATGTTTCCTAAAGATTCAAGCTATCCAAAACCGGAAGGAGTTATTTGAAAGGTAGGGTAGGTACGTGGCACTGTAGTAGTGGATAGCGTGCTGGGTTTTCGATCAGGAAGACCCATCTTCATGATTTGAAATCTAACCTCAGACACTCACTAGATGTGTGACCTTGGGAAAGTCACTTCACCCTGTTTGCCTCAGTTTCCTCATCTGTAAAATGAGCTGGAGGAGATGGCAAAACCACTCCAGTATCTTTGCCATGAAAACTCCAAATGGGGTCATGGAGAGTCAAACATGACTGAAATGACTGAATAACAACATTTGAGAGGTAGGGAGTTCTCTCTCACTGGAGATCTTAGGGCAAAGCCTAGATGACTGCTTGTCAGAAATATTGTAGAAGATACTCTAGTTTAGGAGTGGGCCAGTTCTTAATCCTTCATGTGCCCTGGACCCCTTTGGCAATCTGGTGAAGCCCATGAATCCCTTCTCGGGATCATTTTTTGGTTAAATTCATAATTGAAGAGAATGTCAAACTTCAACTATAGCTTAAAGACAATAAAGATATAATTTTTTCCTATCAAAGTTTACAAAGCCCTTGGAATCTATCTAAAGACCCCTTGGGGATCCATGTTAATAACTCCTAGACTGGAAAATTTTCAAGCTCCCTTACCAATTCTGATATTCTGTAATTTTGTGATCTCAGAAAAAGCTCAAAGATCATTGAAATTCCAATGACTTTGTCCTCAACTACATCATTTGACCCCTACAATAGCCCTGTGGGCTAGGTATTTTATATATGAGGAAACTGAGGCACAAAGGGCTTAAGTGGAATGTGTAAAATCACACAACCTCACACTTATTGCCCAATTCAGGATGAGAACACAGATCTCTTCTCTTTCTGTAGCCGGAGGTTGAATTTGCTTTATTGACTGACAGATCACACTGTTAACTCCTACATCAGTGCTTTTTCTACCACAAAACAATGATGAACTTAAACATTTTTCATGTTATTTCTAGTTGTAGACCCGAAAAAGGTATATCAAACCAAAAGACTTAAAAATACTTCCATTTCATAGATGTAGTTCCAGTCACTACAGAGTGTTGGATTTTTTTCTGCTTAATAGGTATCATTGCATTCATCACTGTCAGGAACTAAGGGTGAGAATGGAGAAGGTAGCTCCAAGTTAGTACAAATGGAAATGTTCTCACGCTAACGTGATAGCAGGAATGTATTGAGCCCACAGTAATTCCCATTTCCACTTAGTCAATAGAAAAACCACTGATGTTTCTAACTGGTCTAGGAAAAAGACACGTTTTTTCTCAAGGAAATAACACAAGTGTTACAAATGCCACCAGAAGAAAATTTCAACAAAATCAGGCCAAATAGCTCTGTTGGTTAGCTCATCCTATAGAATGATCTATGGAAACATGAATTCAAACTACATCTGAGTCAGGTCACTATGCCTCACTGATAGACATCCCCAAGTCAGGGGGAAAAAGACACTGTAAGTGGCAAGTGCATTGCAGTCTCTTGTCAAGTGGGAGGTGAGCTCTGAGTGGACACTCCCCTGTGGCAGAATTGATGACATATTCTTGATATGGGAATAATGGCAATTTAAGAAAAAATCCAAATATCTTTCCTTATAAGAATATGGATTCATTTTTCTCTCTTTTCTTCTTTTTGTTTCTTTTTTGTTTTTAATTTATTTATTTATTTTTATTTTTCAACAAACACTTCCACAAGATTTTGGGCTTCAAATTTTCCAAGACAGTGTGCATTCCCCCGATCTGTCCTCCCTTCTATTGCACCCCTCCCTTCTCTTATCCCTATCCCTTCTATTTTCTTGTAGGGCAAGATAGATTTCTATACCCTATTGCCTGTGTATCTTATTTCTCAGTTGCAGGTAAAAACATTTTTTAGTATTTTATTTTAGAACTTTGAGTTTCAACTATTCTCCCTTCCTCCCTCCCCACCTATCCCCACCTTGAAGACAAGCAATTCAATATAAGCTATATATGTATAGTTATGTAAAACATTTGATAAGAGTTATATTGTGAAAGATTAACTATATTTTCCTCCATCCTATCCTGCCCCTATTTATCCTATTCTCTCTTCTGACCCAATCCCTCCTCAAAAGTGTTTACTTCTAATTACCCCCTCCTCCCATTTGCCCTCCCCTCTATCATCCCCCTACTTTCCTGAATGTATTTTTTCTAGACCAGTTAGAAACATCAGTGGATTTCTATTGACTAAGTGGAAATGGGAATTACTGTGGGCTCAAAACATTACCCCCTCCTCCCATTTGCCCTCCCTTCTATCATCCCCCTACTATCAGCTCCCCTACTTTCCTGAAGTGTAAGAGATTTTCATACCAAATTGAGTGTGCCTGTTATTCCCTCTTTAAGCCAAATGTAATGAGAGTAAGTCTCACCTCCCCCCTTCCCCTCCATTGAAAAAGCTTTTTCTTGCCTCTCTTATGTGAGATAATTTGTCCCATTCTATTTCTCCCTTTCTCCTTCTCCCAATATATTCTTCAGTCACCCCTTAATTTTATTTTTTTAGTTATAATCCCTACCTATTCAACTCACTCTGTGCCTTGTCTATATGTATATAATCCCTCCAACTTCCTTAATAATGAGAAAAGTCTCAAGAATTACAAATATGATCTTTCCATGTAGGAACATAAACAATTCAACTTTAGGAAATCACTTATAATTCTCTTTCCTGTTTATTTTCTTAGGCGTCTCTTTATTCTTGTGTTTGAAAGTCAAATTTTCTATTCAACTCTTGTTTTTTCAACAAGAATGTTTGGAAGTCCTCTATTTCACTGGATAACCATTTTTCCCCTGAAGTTATTATATTCAGTTTTTCTGGGTAGGTGATGCTTGGTTTTAATCTTAGCCCCTTTGACCTCTCGAATTCTAAGCCCTGTGATCCCTTAATGTAGAAGCTGCTACATCTTTTGTCATCCTGACTGTATTTCCACAATACTCCAATTGTTTCTTTCTGGCTGCTTACAATATTTTCTCCTTGACTTGGCAGCTCTGGAATTTGTTTACAATATTTCTAGGAGTTTTCCTTTTGAGATCTCTTTCAGGAGGCGATCAGTGGAATCCTTCAATATCTATTTTTCCCTCAAGTTCTACAATAACAGGGCAGTTTTCCTTGATATTTTCTTGAAAGATGATGTCTAAGCTCTTTTTTTGATCGTGGCTTTCAAGTAGTCCCATAATTTTTAAATTGTCTCTCCTGGATCTGTTTTCCATGTCAGTTGTTTTTCCAATGAGATATTTCACATTGTCTGCTATTTTTTTCCTTCTTTTGGCTTTGTTTTATAATTTCTTGATTTTTCATAAAGTCATTAGCTTCCATCTGCTCCAATCTAATCTTTAAGGAATTATTTTCTTCAGTGAGGTTTTGGATCTCCTTTTCCATCTGTCCAATTCTGCTTTTTGGGACATTCTTCTCCTCATTGACTTTTTGGATCTCTTTTACCATTTGGGTTAGTCTATTTTTTAAAGTGTTATTTACTTCAGCATTTTTTGGGTCTCCTTTAGGAAGCAGTTGACTCAGTTTTCATGATTTTCATGCATCACTCTTATTTCTCTTCCCAATTTTTGCTCTACTTCTCTTCTTTTTTTCAAAATCCTTTTTGAGTTCTTCCATAGCCTGAGACCAATTCATATATTTCTTGGAGGGTTTAGATGGAGGAGCTTTGACTTTGTTGTCTTCTGTTTGAATACTTTGGTCTTCTTTGTCACCCAAGTAAGATTCTATAGTCTGATTCTTTTTCCAGTTTTTGCTCATTTTCCCAGCCATTTACTTGACTTTTGAGCTCTTTGTCAAGGTAGTTCTCTGCTTCCAGTGAGGGTGCAAGGTGTACTCTCAGCCACTTGATCCCTGCACAATCTGTGAGCCTAGAGCTCCAGAAACAGTTGCTGCCACTGCCACTGCCACTACTCCTGCCCCTGCTTCCCCTCACTCCTCCAGTCCCTCCACCAACATAGGGCTGGGGCCCAACCACTCTACTTTCTCACACAGATTTTTTCCACAGATCTTCCAATTTGTCCTTGGTGTTTTAGGATCGTGAAGTCTGGAAACCACCATACATACCCGAGATTTAGTAACCCCCAATGCCTACTCAGGTCCCATCTGTGTCAGTGTGGCCCACACTGGACTGTGTTCTGCTCCCAGCATGGTGCGATAGACACTTCCCGGTGACCTACCAGGTTGTCTTGGGCTAGAGATTTGCTTCACTCCATCATTCTGTGGGTTCTGCAGCTCCAGAATTTGTTTAAGGTCATTTAGGTATTTGGCTGGGTTTGGGGGGAGAGTTCTAGAAATTTCGTGCTGTTATTCCACCATCTTGGCTCTGCCCGCAGTTCTCATTTTTCCCTCAAACAAGATAATCTAAAATGGGACCAGGTAATAGAAAGTACAGTGTCCCCTGTTCTAACTTAAGAAATAAAGTCTCAAAGGCTTCTCATGAAAGATTCCTAAGGGGGTGAAGAGAGTGATATCTAACAAAATTATTGTTATTTATGGGGACACTTGTAAAAGCCTCCCAGATGGGAGTAATTCTCCCAAATCTAATCTAAAAGCTCTGGTTATTGCTCTCAGGCATCTACCACAATGAAATATGTGGGTCATTAGTCTGTGGATAACTTTGTTACCCCTGTTAGATGGTGAGCTCCTAGAGAGCAGGAATGTGACTTGTTTACTTGTGCATGTACCCATTAGAATAAAGGCTCTTCTTAACACTGATATTCTGCCTGTGATGCTGTCTGGCTGTGAGCCATGCAAGTTCAGAAAGCTAGTGGGAGTGTTTACAAAAAGCTTGCCTATACTCAGCTGCTTTTTTCTCCTACAAATTCCCTATCCCCTGGTGCAAGGCATGAACACTGGTTCTTGGCTTCTGAAAGATGTTCTCATTTCACACAGGAGACGAATTGGACCAGAAACATGAAAGGTAGTCAGAGTCATGGGGAGCTTGCTGCCAAAGTCTATGAATCCTCAGTTTTTTATCCTTTCCAATGACTTTCCCCACTAAACTCCTGAGAACATTAACACATGTATAGATCTGTGACCTTACCCATACTGGGGCTTCCTTGACTGATGCATGTCACAATATATCCAAACCCTCTTGTCCAGACTGCAGGGCTTCTTAACTTTTTCCACTTGTGAACCCTTCAGCACTTCTTCAATTGTGGGTCATGACCCTAGGGTGCTGAATTCTAAAGTAACTCTTGCTCATGTTCTCCCCAGTGGAATATGTGTGCTGTCTACTAGTAACCCTTCTCTGTTATCCCATGGACATTATATTCTGCTGATACATCTTTCTGACATTACTCTTTGCCCTCCTCTGGGGGAATTCTTGACTGGAAATGTTTGTGTTTCAAGAATAAGGAAAATTCTTAAATGGATTTGAAGTATTCTCTGCTCTTCATGGTCTTTGTGTATGTATAAGGTTCTCCCTTTCTCGTTGCAGATTCTCAAACAAAATGGTTTTCACCAAATATCAATAGGAGGTTGGATAAGGGAGAGTCATAAAGTGCCATCAAAGGAAAGAATTTTGGCTCTGGAGTCAGAGGTGCCTATTGTTGAGTCATTTTTCAGTCATCTTCAACTCTCCATGACCCCATTTGGGATTTTCCTTGGCAAAGATACTGGAACAGTTTGCCATTTCCTTCTCTGGCTCATCTTACAGATGAGGAAACAGAGGCAAGCAGGATTAAGTGACTTGACCAGAGTCACACAGCTAGTGAATGTCTGAGGCCAGATTTAAAATCAGGAAGAGGAGTATTCTTGACTCCAGGCCCTGCACTCTATTCGCTATGCCACCTAGCTTCCCTGGAGTCAGGGGACGTAGGTTCAAATCCCATCTGAGTTACTTATTACCCATGTGGCTGGAGGCACCTCTCTTTTACTTACTTGGGCCTCAGTTTCCTCACTTGTATAATGAAGGTGTTGGATGTGATGGTCTCTGAAGTTCCTTTCAGCTCTGTATCTGAGACACTTTATGCAAACATACAGGCATTAGGACAGTCGGCTACTGGTAGTAGCATTTGAACATTCTTTGCTAAGTGCAGGAATTGTTAGGAGAGGATTCCCCCCCCCTTTCTCTCTCTCACTGGAACCATCCAGTAAAATCTAAACTACTATTAACAGGGAGGGGTTTTTATTTTTCTGTCTTTATCCTCAGTTCCCTAGTACAGCACCTTGCACATAGTAGGTACTTTGAAAAATTCTTGATCATCGAACAAAAAGAAGGAATGAATGATCAAATCCTATCAACCAATTCAAGCACTTGTTTTTTCTCTGCAGTTAATCTCTCCTGAACAATTTGGAAGTCAGTAAAATAAGACAGGCAGGCAACTGGCAATCAGCTGCACTAAGGAGATTATTCACAAATGAACCTCTGCAGTAAGTGAAGAATGGAGAAATTGCAAAGTGATGAATAGAAAGCTCAGAGATTCATTATGGACCAAGATGTCTCCTTTGCCTTTATTCTGTCCAAGGACCTTTTCCCAATAGCTAATTGCCCTATCCAGCAACCTGAATATTCCAACCTTTGTATTATGAACAGTATGAACCCAAATAAGGATCTGAATAAAACATCCAGTTTCTCCTGAATGCATGTTAATCTGCACTCTGAGGAAGAGCAAGCTTGAGAGCCATTTTCCTAAAGGGCAGGGGCAATTAGCATCCATCAAACACTTAGGCAGCTGCCACTGGGAGTGTGTTGCTGTCCTAGGTACTAAGGAATTACTAAAGATGGAGAATGGGAGATGCCTGCCCTCCAGGTATGCACCTTTAAAGATTGACTCCCATTTGCAGAAAGGGCTTTCTTGGGCTGTTTCCCTGCCTCTTATCAGTTTTCAGAATTTTATGAAACTTCAGTACAGTAGAAATGTATTTGAACTTAATTTGCTATGACATGGCTTGGCTAGGTCCAGCTGTAACCCACGCTCCTTGAATCATAAAGCCAGATGGTAGAAACTTGGGAAAATAAAGAGTGGCTTATATAAGAAGCATACATTTTTAACTTCACTTTTAATTGGTCTGTAACTGGGGTTAGGAATTCTGTCACCTAGAGCAAATTTAATCATGGAGGAATAAGGGGGTAGAGATTGTGAGGTCATTGGTGGAAAGGCTGGCATGTGCCGCTATTGCCACAGATTCCTAGTGTGATCCTAGGCAACCCTGGAAATGTGACATCAGAAGTCTACTCGGATTCGATACATTCCTGGTAAAAGCCAGGCTCTGGGAGTAAGAGGCAAATGAAATCTAGGGAGGGTGAAGAAATGTTGACTAGTTTGAGGTCAGTAGATGAGGAAACACACACATCCAAACCTACCATGATTTTGGAGCTCTGGATCAATGCACCTGCTACCTTGGACTAGTTTTACTGCTATCCAAACCTGAAACTTTAAAGGTGTGGACAACTAGTGTGACTATTTCCTTCAATGATGCAGATAAAGGTGTCTTCTATAAATTAGACTCTTCAAGAGTTGTCTGTGGAGTGCCAAGAGCTAAAATGACATGCCCAAGGACACAGAGTCTGTATATATCAGAGGCAGGACTTTAATCCAAGTCTTCCAGACTCCAAGGCCAGTCATTTTTACATTTTAGTGCCTTTCAAACCTGAACCCCAATATTGATGTGAATATGCAATCTGCTATATTTTATGTCGAGAAAATTCAGAGGGACCTATCTGGCCATAATGATAGCACCTTAGAGTTTACAAAGCACTTCACACATATTATCTAACAATTATGAACTGTATGAACCCAAATAAGGATCTGAATAAAACACGCAGTTTCTCCTGAATGCATGTTAATCTGCACTCTGAGGAAGAGCAAGCTTGGAGCCATTTTCCTAAAGGGCAGGAGCAATTAGCATGGATCAAACGCTTAGGAAGCTACCACTGGGAGTGTGAATCCTGTTGTGTTCATGGTGGCTGCAGTGGAAGAGCATTTAGAAAAACCTCAGGAAAGGTGTCACTTGTCTTACTGAACATGAAGTAGAGTTGGGTAGTCAGGATGCCATGGATGAAAGGCTAACATTTACCAGAAGACAGTTGATGGTGGTGGGACAATGGGGTGATTTCAAGTTCTTCTCTCTCAACAAATATTTCAAATCTCATTGTCAGAGATTATTCATTTCACTTTGACCTGCCTGGGCCCTCTTTACATCTCCTTTATTTTTCTACTTTGGTAGCCTGCACTGGATTTCATAGACTGCCTGACCAAATACTGTTCTGTGCCATGACTGGTTCCATCAGTCACATTGTGTTTCATTACTGACACAGCCTAATGCAATGTGACCGATGTAATCAGACATGATGTATCACACAATGAGGTGTCACCCTGAGAAAGCCAAAGAGACATAGCATTTTTTTAAAAAAAATACACAGTTAAAGGTTGTTTCAGGAACAAATATACCACCAAATAATCAAAGGTCCTAGGGGGAAATTTTCTCAAAGAAGCATGTCTGGAAAAATAGGAAATTACCAAATTTTTCTCTACCTCCTCAGTCCCCTGATCAAGAAGATGTTTAAAGTGGAGGTGAGGGTGAAATCATCTTTGTAATTTAATTTCATTCCCTGGAAAAAAAATGGTGTGTGTGTGATTGTAGACATCTATATAGTACACTGTACATGTTAATATACAGACATCTATATGGTACACTGTACATGTTAATATACAGCAAGCAAGCATTTCCAAGGTTGTACTGATCCAGAACTGTTACTCATACATACCTCTGACTCCATTATCTATTATATAATTGACTGAAGTGTCACAACCATCAGAAGATAAATGGTATAGCACAATAGACAGAGAACTGGAAGTGGAGTCAGAAAAACCTAAATTCAAGTCTGGCCTCAGACACATATTGTTATTTGACAAATCATTTTACAATTCAATGTCCTAGGCATTTCTTTAAGACTATAAATTGAATAGAAGGTGCTAATCTCCACTGGTAGAAGGAATTTTCTCATTTGGGAGTGTCCTATACCAATAAAATCAGAGGTCCAGGACCACCTATAAGATTTCAGAGTTTAAAGGGATGTTAGAGGGCATCCAGTCAACTTCACTCCCCGAGGCAATTGTGGTACATAGAGGTAAAGTGATTTGCACAGGTTTGAGCAAGGCAGTGTGCAGAATCAGGATTAGAACCCACAGCTTGAGCTTCTACCCAAATTCTTAAATCTCCTGCAACCTTTTACACATTGTTCAACCTTCAGATAATCTTGGGTCAATGTCACTAAACAGGAAGCAGCTTTTAGCCAACTCATTCATTGGCAGCTCTGTTGTGAAAGAATATTTGTTTGCTAACTGAAAATAAGTCTCTGTACTTACTGAGATCAGTCATTTTCTGAGGTTGTATCTTGCCTTTGAGCTTTCCTGGTACTTTCTTATTGTCTACCTCAGTTTCCTCATCTGAAAACAAAGTAGTTGGGCTGGATGACCTCTAGATGTTGCCCTAGAGAGGTCCTTTCACCCTCTGAGTCCTAGTCCTTTGACCTCATAATGACCTTCTGCAGTGCTATTCAAGCAAAGTGTGGCATGTCATGATTACTGAGAAATGTATCTGTCCCCATGCCTGTCAGTTACACATGCCCTCAGAGAATCCTGATCGCTTGAGGTCAGTGATCTATCAGCACTCCTTCCATTTCTAAGTTGGTGTCAGAAAACTCTTTCAACGACTCAACAAGAGGGAGTACTGACTAGGAGATGAAGAGCTGGCTTTGGAGTCAGGAAGACCTGGCTGTCTGCCTCTGACACCTTAGCTGTGTGACTATGGGCAAAGCACTTCATTCCTCAGTGCCTCCAGGCAACCTGCTAAATTGCAGATCATCTGCTGTTCTGCACTGGTAGGAGGAATTTCCTCACTGATTTTCTCCTTGAATCTGTGAAATCATAGGTCCAGAGGGCCTCTCCTCCCCCTGCTAATCCTCTGTGATGAGCCCAATGAGTCCAATTGGGCTGGCTGCCATCGTGTTGTTTCTATGCCACTGATGAGTCATTCCAGGGTCAATGCCACAATAAGTCCATAGTTCTGTCAAGTATCAGCGTTGGAATGAATTTCAGAACCTGCTCATTTGACATGAGAAAACTGAAACTCAAAGAGCTAGGTTTCTCTTCAGGTAGTATAAGCAATCCAATGACTTACTTTAGATCACTCAGTTCATTCATGGCAGAGCCCAAACTAGAGTCCAAGTTTCCTGCATCCCAACCCAATCATTCTATACAATAAATAGTCCTAAATGTTCTATACACTACATTTTACCAAATGGAAGACATAGATACTATCTTGCAAAAAACAAAGCATATGAGAAACTTTGCAAATGTTCCTAACCAATGGTGCCCATCTTATGTTTATATTTAAGATAATAAAGACCATGAAATGAACACTTTGTTCCAAAAGCAACTCCTTTATCACTAGCAGAGCATGTAATTTTCCCAGTATGTTTTTTTGCCATTCACTTCTGGAGACTACTCTAGATGGCAGCTACATCGGCAAACTGACCTAAATATGACTGTCTCATTATTTAAGTAATGTGGATCAAGATACACACAATGAATGGTGGCGTACTTCCCAGAAGCAGATAGAACACAGGACCAGGAATCAGGAAGATCTGAGTTCAAATGTAGTTTCAGACAATGAGTAGCTGACTGACTCTGGACAAATCATGTGATCTTTGTTTGTTTCAGTTTCCTTATTTGTAAAATGGAGATAGTACTAGCTCCTAACTTTCAAAGCTGTTGTAAGGATCAAAGGAAATAATAATGTAAAGCACTTAGCACTGTCCCTGGCACATAGTAAGTGCTATATAAATGTTAGTTATCCTCATTGAATAAGGTCTGGTTCAACTTCCCAGAAACATATGTTACCGTTGGGGAGGCCAACCATCCACAAACAATTCCAACATAAGGCACTGTGCTAAATGCTCAGAGACACCAATGGAATGTGGTAGGATTGCCCAGTCTGATTTCATAATAGTGACTTGGCAATGCCATGTGTTCTAGTAAGAAGTGTTCTTGTGTGATTTCCATCAGCTCTTCTCATCTCCTCAAGATGATTGGATACAGGAGGCTTAGCTAAGTAGCAGTTCACGTGAAGAAGATCTACAGGATTTCATAGATTTCAGAATTAATATGCTTAGCTCAAGTGCCACCATCTATGCAAGACCTGGCATGAGCTCCACAGTTGCTAGAGTTTTTCCCATTCCCCAACTGCTGCATATTTTCTTATCTATATACACACTATTTTCATCCAAGAGAAAGTAAGCTCTTTGAGGGCAGGGACTGTTTTGTTTTTACCTTAATATCCCCAGTGCAGAGCACAGTGCCTGGCACATAGCAGGCACATCAATTAATACTGGCACTTACTGAATGGTAAAGGAACATAAGTGTGGTGTGTCAATCCAAAAAACTAAAACTGAAATAAATTGAATAGAGGGATAGGGGCTGCTAAGTAGTGCTGCAGTCAGTAGAGAGTTGGACCTGGGTTCAGGAAGATTCCTCTTCCTGAGTTCAAATCTAGCCTTATACACTCACTAGCTGTGTGACTCTGGGCAAGTTACTTTATCTTGTTTACCTCAGTTTCCCTATCTATAAAATAAGCTGGAGACAGAAATGGCAAACACTTCAGTATCTTTGTCAAGAAAACTCCAAATGTCCCAATTTGAAATTAAAGCTATCTATAGTCATATGAAAAAATACTCTAAATCACTATTGATTAGAGAGATGCAAATCAAAACAACTCTGAGATACCATATCATACCTGTCAGATTGGCGAACATGACAAAACAGGAAGATGATAAATGTTGGAGAAGATGTGGGAGAGTTGGAACACTAATCCATTGTTGGTAGAGCAGTGAGTTGATCCAACCATTCTGGAGAGCAATTTGGAACTATGCCCAAAGGGCTACAAAAATGTGCATGCCCTTTGACCCAGCAATATATCTTTTAGAACTGTATCCCTAAGAGATCATAAAAATGGGCAAGGGTCCCACAAGTACAAAAATATTTATAGCAGCTCTCTTTGTGGTGGCCAAACACTGGAAATCAAGGGGATGCCCATCAACTGGGGAACGGCTGAATAAATAGTGGTATATGAATGCAATGGAATACTATTGCACTATAAGGAATGATGAACAGGAAGACTTCACAGAGGCCTGGAAGGACTTATATGAACTGATGCTGAGTGAAAGGAGCAGAACCAGGAGAACTTTGTACACAGCAACAACCACAGTGCGCCAGAAATTTTTCTAGTAGACTTAATATTTCATTGCAATGCAAGGACTTAAAAAATTCCCAATGGACTCTTGAGGCAAAATGCC
>JAQQSK010007628.1:0-13894 GCA_028658325.1 Potorous gilbertii | reverse complement strand
AGGGACATGACATGAAAAGTTAGGATTTGAACCCAGGACTTTTATATTCAGATTTCCAAACTTTTTTAAATCTCTTATTTACAGCAGAAGTTTTTCAGTGTACAATGGGACTGTCAAGCACAATACAGTATTTTAAGTAAGAGGTTGTCTAAAGCCTTTTTTTTTAAATGGAGAGATAGAGTATATTCTTAGTGACTTCACTTTTTGGTGATGTAAGATTTCTACATTTAAACCTCAGAATTGTGTACAACTAAATGAGTAGGTGCCCTTGAGTCTTCCTCTCAATCTTCTTGGCTTGGGGGAAAGGACATTGCTTAGTTACCTAATACTCGAAGAGTACATGGGAGTAGGGACTTGAGCTCAACTAGCCAAGGGTGGTGACTCATGGCTGTCTGAGACTTAGGAGGGATCCTTAAAAAAACCTGTGAGTTCAGCTCAGGATCCCAGAAAGGGAAGAAGAGAACCCCCAGGGGGCAACGTGGGGCATTCACAGACCAAGCCATTCTGGGTCCAGACCAGGAGAAAAGCAGAAGACCTAAGAGCTAGCTCTGCATTCTTGGGAAAGATGTTTCCCTGGAAGCCAATGCGCACCTTAGTGAGAGGATCAGGAGTTAGTTTGCTAGCAGGTTCAGTAAACCTAGAGAATGCCTAGATTACTCTGGGTAGCATCCTTAGGCATTCTTCTGATTACTTCAACCTTTGCACGTTAGGTCTGAATATATGCTTTTCTGTTATAAATAAACCTCTTAAGAGGTTAAGTGACTTGCCCAGGGTCACACCTTAGGTCTTCCTGACTCCAACTCCAGCTCCTTATTCACTGTACCATCTCTAATGATCAAAATGTGGCACCACATGGAACCTCTACTTAGTTCTGATTTTTGATGCACAGTTTTTGATAGATATTCGTTGTTGTTATTGTTTGTCCTTTGTCCTCCAAGAGGACCAAAACATTATAGAGGTGATGCCATTACATGTGAGTGAATTTGATTTAAGTGGAGGTCTGTGCAAAGTCCCCAACTTCATTTTCTCCTCTGGAACCATGGCCAGATACACATCAGGGCAATTAGAGATTGTGGATGCAGTGGAAGACCTTGGCTTTTTAAAATTAAGGTCTTTAGCAGTTCTCAATTGGACCGAGGCAATGCTCATTCAGTGACTAAGGTTTTAGAAATTTAGAGAACAGTGAAGGTGAAAGCAAAGCTCTCAGATGGTTTCTTCTGTGGCTAGATCTAGTCAATGATTTTTTAGTGCCTCTAGAAAAGCTGAGGTTTTATGACAGAGGTCAGAAGCATTTTTTGTCACTAGCTGAGTTAACCTTGGTCTATTTGCTTTAATCTCTCAGTCTTATCATACTCATTATTCTATTCAAGAGGAGGAAACTGAGACTGAGAGGTTAAATAAGTTGTCCAAAGTTGCACAGCTAGCAAAGCAGGGCTTCTTACTTCAGATCCATTGTTCTGTGAATGGCAAGGAACAACCTTTCAAGAGAACTATCAGATTATATGTGGATCTCTTAAGCAATTTCCCTTAGGTAATACTAGTATAGAAATATACACTGACTGCCATATTCTTAAAGATTACTTGGCTACAACTGGCCCATTTCTTGACATGCATTATCAGTTCACTGAAAATTTTCTCTCCACTCCCTCTTTCCCTTTCTCATTCTCAGTAGTAACGTCCCTTTAATTGACAGAAAAAAAACAAATATGAATTAGCTAGAATATTTGGGTGTGAAATAACACATCTATCCTGGCATACAAGGAGCCAAGAACTGTGACTTCCTCCGAACACTAGGGCAAGTCAATCATAGAAATCCATATTGCAAGTGACTCAAAGAAGTGAAGCAGGATGTTGGAAGCAAACTACTCATGGCTATGACATACTGTTCATCTAAACAGGAATGGTTGCTGAAGTTCCAACACATGATTCAGGGAGGGGGCTTTGCTCTCTGTCATATCAACTATGTTAGAAGAGATGAAGGTAGTGAAGAATCCATGGGCAGGGAAGTAGAATTTCTCTATACTCTTGTCCTTTAAATCCAAAAGAGAAGTGGGCATTCTGGATGGATTTCCTTCCATCACTCAAATTTGCTGGGGATGAACTCATAAACAGAGTCAGGGTAGAGACTATTCATTGATCTAAGTATGACTAGAGAAGTATTGAACCAGGAATGATTCCCTAGATATCACCAAAAATATAAGCTCTTCTCTCCTTTTCAGTACCCATAACTGCCATAACTTTATGTAATTGCAATCTGATGTTCTAGTAGTCACAGAAAAGACTGCTGGATTTTTCCACAGACCAATTCTGGAAAGTTTAGGAACTCAAGCTAGTTTCTTGTCTAAGAGGACAAGAGGCACCAGATAGGTGGGCAGGATTATACTTCAGAAGGGTTCAGTTTATTTTCCAAGGAAAGCAATGGATTATGCCAAGAACTAAAGAATACTTTTATATGCAAGGGGCAAATTCATACTTTTCTGTTTTATTATTCTGGGGGGCTGTGGAAGACTAATGCGAAAGCACCCCCTTGTGCCCTTGGATTGGCCACTTGGCTGAATTGAAGACCCAATTGATGGTTAGCTAAGGTTAACACAATTTCTCATTCTTATTGCACTCTTTGTTATATTTCAGATGAGGAAAATGAGGATGTCAGAAGTGAAGTAAAATACTCAAGGCTACATAGCTTACTTAGTACAGTTCCTGGTACAGAGTAATGAATATACTTAATTAAATGCTTGATAAATGCTTGTTAGTTGATTGACAATTAGTCACACATGGAAAGAAAAAAATGAAAGCAATAGTACTGATGTTTTGCATTGAAAAATAATCTCTATTTTCAAAGTGATTTTGTACAGATGAGTTGATTTGATCTTGTGAGGAAGCACAGGGATTGTTACAAATAAGGAAACTGGAATTCAAGACATTAGCAGCATTCCTCCAGTCTACAGAGCTAGGAAGAGACAGAGTCTGGACAAGATGTCTAATCTTTTTATTCCCAGTTCAGTGTTCTGCCTTATATGATGATGACCTTTGGGACAATATACTTGTTTAAAGAATACAGGTAATAAACAAGGAAGTACTTCCTTACGGTGTGAGGGACAGTCAGTGCAAAGGAAGATTGAGTATCATGTGTGAGAAACAGCAGATAGATCTACATGATTGAAACACAGAATGTAGAGAGGGATTAGATAAACTCTAAAGTCTAAAGTCTAAAGTTCTAAGGCTCCTTCCAGCTGTAGATCTCTAATTTCAGAACTCAGATGCAGCCTAGTTGGCTCAATGGATAGAGCCCTGGCTGACCTGGAGTCAGAAATACCTAATAATAGCTAGTGGTACCTATTTTTTAAAGATTACAATATTAATATTGTCTCCATCTCTCAAAACATTCATCATCTAAATATTTCCCCCTTCCTTCGTACTATAAACTCTGTAGTATTATATTGGATGACTATTATATGTAAAGCATTATGGAGGGTAGAGAAGACATAAAGGATGCCTTATTGTTCAGAATGAAGTTGAGATACTAGCCCTAACTTCAAAAGGAGTTACGACTGGAATCTGGAGGTATAAGAAGCCCCTGGAGTTTATTTAGTAGGTGAGTGACATAGCAAGTGCTGCACTTGAGGTAAATCATTTTGGTGGCCATGTAGGGAATGGATGGGAGTAGAAGAGATGTGAGAAACTGAAATCAAACATGATGCCATTGGAACAATTTGGGTGAGAGGTAATAAAGGTCCTGAACCAGGACAGCGGTTCTGTGAGTGGAGGAAAGAAGATTCTGTATACGGGAGGAGAGAAAGCAGAGAGTTATTCTTAGATTATGGACTTGGGTGATTGGAAGGATACTTTTGATAAAAATATGGAAGTTCAGAAGTGAGACAGGTTTTGTTGGAGGAAATATAAGTTTTAACTTGGACATGTAATGTCAAATTGGCAATCTGTGATATGGGACTGGAGGGGATGAGAGACTAGGGCTGGATACAGATATGAAAGTTGTTGATATAGAGATGACAGGGGCACTAGAGGAATAAATAGAGTATTGACATGGAGCTAATGATTAATAAACTATGCTCACTCCTTTAAGTCTCTCATAATGCCTGAAATAGGAAGTGAACACCAATATACTTGCATTAGTCACTGAAATAAAACTTTGATTGGGTAGGACATAGTATTATATGTCTAAATATTTATGTGCATGTAGTATGAGCACCACTTTTCCACTGAATAGAAAGTAAAGTGTCAAATATTATTTATCAAGTTTTTGTAATATCAGGTTTTTCGTAAGTTCATTTATTTATTGTTTTGTAACATGTTATCTATCACCTATATTCTATCATTATTCATATATCTACCTATCATCTGTATTATCTCTCTCTGGTTCTATCTATCTAACTATCTATCTATCTTTCTGTCTGTTCTTCCATATATTTGTCTGTCTATGCATCTATCTATGTATCTACCTATGTATCTATGTATCTATCTATCCATCTATCTATCTACCTACCTATTGAAATTGGCTTTTTCCTCACAGATAAGATGGTACTTACCAGAGCTTTTAAATTATGGAGATTAGTACCTTATTCAAGTCATCCAACCAATTGGCTAAACCACTGGAGTTCCATTTGGCTAATGTTCCTGTCTTCAGTTTAGTGCATATCACTTCCCACCTAACTGTGCCCATTTCAATATTTTGAGTCTCAAACTTAAATGAAACGCCTTTGAACTTTCTCTGGCAAGGTGACTGATTACTTAATTACTATGATGGAGCTGCAATTAATTATTACACTAATTTCACACAACTGGCTGTCCCATGGTTTGATTGTACCTTTCCATGCTATCATTAACAAAAATAACCCTTTAGAACAAGTCATTACCTTAGGCAAACACACAAATTAAGGTCACTCATGCATTTTATGGTCTCATTGCAAGAAACTGTTCATTAACTCTTGTGTATTTACTATTACTTGCTCAAATAGAATTTGGGTTTTGTTTATCATATTTTTCACTTAATCAGTCCTGTATATTAATTCATGCCCTGGGAGTGGCAAGGGGAAGAGAGAACATTTCCAATCTTGGTGTTGAAGGTTACATACATTTGTCTGTATAATATCACCAAAGGTGATGGTGTTGAATAGTTTCATACTCTTGGACCACTGGACCTTGGAGATGTGCCCTTCCTCATTCAAAAGAATGCTGAAAAATGCATTTAGTTCCTTATAGTTTCCAGTAGTAAGAATATGGGAAGGACAGAGTTGTACTTTGGTGAAAATGACCACAAATGCTAGACTTTCTGTCTAGCCCAGACACAGAGCTGTCTTCTCTACAGATGATAGCAAGGCTGTACTAACTGCAGGTCTAACAACTTGTAACAATTGCATCTAGCTAGAACAGGATAGAGATCCTCGAAATAGGCAAAAGACATCTCAAGACCCAAAAGAATATAGAAATAAAGACCACAGATTACCTTCTGGTCCTCACCCTGAGATTATGTGAGCAAATGAGATAATATATGTAGAGCACATTGCTTTGAAAATCTTAAAGCAGTAGGAAATATTAGCTATTTTTAGTATATTACCGATAATACTATTCACATCATCATTAAGAATTAAAATGATAAAATGTTAATAATAGCTTTAAAAGATATACCCAAAAGGCTTGGTTATCTGACTATTCAGTTGACAGCAGGGTTTTTTTCTTTCTTCTTCTTTTTTTTTATTTGGGTGCTGCTGCTGGTTTTGGTCCAAACCTGTGATTTCAATTGAGATAGGGAGCTCCAAGTTTGCAAACTCTCTTCTACTAATGCAGTTCCCATGTAACTTTTATTAGGTTTTAGATTTGCCTGGGGATACTGAGAGATTACATAATTTTCTAGTATGTGAACGAGGCTGGATTTGAACTCAGGTTTTCCTGTTGCCCCAGAAGATTGGAAGAATCAAATAAAAAATTATAGTAATAGTTAGAATTTATATAGTGCCTACTATATGTCAGGCACCGTGCTAAATGGTTTAGAAGTATCATCTCATTTGATCCTACCAACTCTGAGAGCAAGGTCCTATTAGTATTCCCATTTTACAAATGAGGATACTGAGGCAAATACTCTTTATGTGACTCGCCTAAGGTCATACAAAGTTTGAGGATGGATTTCAATTCAGGTCTTCCTAACTCCAAACCCACCCAGTTGCCACAAGTAAACCTTGGAGGATGTGCCATTCAAAAGAATGCTGAAAAAAATGCATTTAGTTCCTTATAGTTTACAGTACTAAGAATATGGGAAGGACAGAGTTGTGTCCTCGTTTTTCCTCTTTAAGGTTTAGTGGAGGATGTAGCAACAGTTATCACTTCCTGTTCATTTAATCTTTTATTCAATACACCACAAGTTTTACTATTTTTCATTAAGTGTGGGGTCACATCATGACTCACAAAGGCAGGGTCTTACTGCTGCTGGTACCATTGTGACAACAACACACAGAATGTAAGGAAGGTGTTCAAATCCTTTCATTAATCTCAGGTAGAACTAAAATGTGAACCCTACTTTTCTATTAATTTTAATTATGTGAGAAACAACATTTGTTAAGTTGTGCCAAGAGTCTAGAACTATAGCATCAAGCTGACATAGGAATTTCTTTTCCTCTGAGGAGAGATGACCTGAGGCACAGACAGCAGGAGGAGGGACTCACTGACAAGAGCTGAATAAATTCTGTCCCTTGGAGTTAAAGGTTGGTACAGTAACAAAGCCTTGAATTTAGCGTCTGAGGGCCAACATCCAATCCCACTAGTGTGGCTCCCTAGCAAAGTAATGACACATGTATCATGTGGTCCTTCGGGTCTTTCTTCTCTACTAAAGTAAAATGATCATTAGGACTGGAAAATATTTACAGTCATTTTTCAGCTCTATCTCATCATCCTATAGATTTAGAATTCAGTAGAATCCTGAAGCCGCAACAATTCTAACAAATGCTTTTAAATTCTACTGCATCTGTACTACTTTCAGTGAAAGATTCATGTAAACTATTTTAAAATTACTTTTTCCTTTCTTTGTAAACCCAGAGCTGAGCATGGTACCTAGAGCATAGTAGGAGCTTAATTGGGCCCTCTCCTGATCGATATTTGGCCCCTGAACCCAGATGGCTCTGGAGGAGAAAGTGAGACTGGTGACGTAGCACAGCCCTCCCTCACTTAAATCCAATTCACTTGGGCTTCACCTCCCTGATGTCATGGTCCTCTTTGAGAAAGGACAAATAACATCAATGACTAATGGAGACTATTGACTAACAATATTGGTCAGTTGTTATTCATAGAAGCAAGACATAACAAGATGAATGAATCCTGCCTCAGACATTTAGTAGTTCAATGACCTTGGGAAAATCACTTAACCTCTCTCTCCATCAGTTTCCTCATTTATAAAATAGCAGGAGGGATAACCATGGTGCCTATTTCACAGGATTGTTTTGAGGATCGCATGAAATTATATGCTAGAAGCTTTGTAAACCTTTAAGTGCTTTATCAAAATTAGCCTTCTAATGGATAAGAATCAAAAAGTTGAGGTAAACATGGCTGCGTGACTTACTCAGAGTCACACAGTCAGTAAATGTCTGAGGCTGGATTGGAACTTAGGTTTTCCTGACGCCAGGCCCTGCCCTCCATCCGCTGCCCCTCCTAGTTGTCCCTTGTGCTAAACATTTTATAATAATTATCTCATTTTATCATCCTAACAATCTTGGGAGATAGTCACTACTATAATCCCCATTTTACAGTTCAAGAAACTAAGGCAGAGAGGTTAAGTGACTTGCTCAGGTCACATACTCAGTAAGTGTCTGAAACTACATTTGGACTCAGGTCTTCTGGACTCCAGAACAGGGCTCTATCTGCTGAGTCAACTAAGCCGCATCAGGTTCTGGAATCAGAGATCTGCAGCTGGAAGGATCCTTAGAACCTTATCTAGGCCCTCTGATGTTACAGGTAAAGAAAATGATGGTCAAGGCGTTTGTTAAGTGGTCCTATATCATGTAAGTAGGATTTGAACTCAGGTGCAGTGAATTCAAGATTACCACTCTTTCTACTTTCCCACACATGGAAGTACATACATTTCTCTATGGGCCACATAAACCTCTGGAATGGCCTATGAGGGTCTCATTTTGTTGAGCCTAAGCTGGTAAGGCTAAATGGTAGGGGAGGAGAATGTGGGAGATAAATGGCCCAAGTCAGGCCCATCCCAGTACCGAAGGGATGCCAATGTTGGACCAAACATCAGACCTGTGTACAAAGGTTTGAGATTCAGAGAAACCATTTAGGGTTGACATGAAAATAGCTCATTATGCTGGTAAGAAGTCAGGAACATGCAAAGCAATAGGCAAGGCCAAGATTTTACAAATTACTTTATCCCCGCCGTTGCTCTGAGGGTAATCTAGCTTTACAATGGTTTCGGCTAGTCCTTTTAAATCTCCTGTATTCATTACAGCTTCTGTTTTGCACAGGTATTTCCCTGCCAAACACTCTTTTGTGTGATTGACTAGATCTCATGCTTGTCTAGTAAAAAAAAAAGGAAAATATTCCTGAGCAGATATACTCCTTTACTAAATAATAATTCAGATAAAAGAGATTTTTTAAGAAATACATCTCAAAATAAAGGCAGGAATAGAACAGCAGCACATTTCTTCAAATGCAAGTCTTTAAACATCTTCTGGCAAAATTATATAAAAACTACAGTATATATAACGGTACATGGTTTTCCTGTATTTATATGTGGAAAAATAATTGATCTCCCTGTACCAACAACAATGAAAATAACTTCTTTGCATGCAAATTCCTTGGAGTTTGATGTGAGATCCTTCACAATCACTTTCTATTATCAATTCAATTTTAATAAATAATCCTGAAACTTTATCTTCCAGGCACAGTGTTAGCTCTAGAACCAGATATACTGAGATTCCATTTTGTCTTGCACTGACATGGTCTCACTTGTATTTTACCATTCTGGTACCTACTGAGTCTCATAAGCTTCCTAGGATTTTTTCTCAGCAGTTTCCTCCTAAATCCCCAAATTTCAATGTACTTAGGGCAACAGCTGTTTGCTTTAAGATAGTCTTATACTGTGAAAGCTAAGCAGGTCTACCATTCTAACAATGCAGTGACATTTTAACTATAAGAATGTTATTTCACTGTTCCATGAATGGTTAGATGTTTCCACTTGTCTGCTTTTGACCCAGAAAGGCCAGAATGAAAGATGGTGGTCCATCCAGACTCCAGGGAAGGGACACTTTTAGCATCTAAGTGATGTTATAACAGTGTATTTCTGTATTTACAAGGTGATCCCCAGTTCTGGATCTGTAGTAGAGGATGGGGGAGCTATTATCACTACCTCTAAAACTCTCCACTCCCTAAACGGCATTAGTTTAATTGGAATATACATTTCATTGTAATGGAAAGGTATTAAGTGTGAGGTCACTCAACCAAGGATGCCACAGACCCAACTTTAACTTAACCTATACATGGTGCCCAGCTGCGTGTGCCAGCACATGCTGAGGCAAATATTACCATTAGTTACTCCCCACATTTCTTGCCTAGGGCATGCTAACTCATCCACACACACCTCTTTGCACATCTCGATCCTTATGTATTCCTGTAAATAGGTGATGAATACTACAAAGTTTGAAAACTGTAATTACTGGATCTTGATTCTTCACTATAAGGTGAGGGGTTTAGATGACCAGACCTCTAAGGTATCTTCCAGCTTTGAATCTGTTATCCTACTATGGAAACAAAGGAAGGCAAAAGGGCATAGAATAATTAAGGATTCCTTTTCCTTAGTGTTAAGATTTCATGATAGAATAATCTCAAACTCTCCCATCTAGGCAATTGAGCAAAGAGAATAAGATAAGTTTTTGCATGTTTGTACATGGATGTATATGTGCTCCTCCCTTCCCCCCAATTTTGTATATATTTTTTCTGTATTTTAAGGAGCTGGTATTTCATTTGTTGGTTCTTCCCCCCACAGGTACAGATTACAAGCTGTCTATGTTTTGGTGGACAGTCTTTAAGAGCCAAAAGATTCATGAAGAGGGGGTTGCCAATTCGATGGTAAGTCTCTCTGTAGTTAGTGAGGCTGATCCTTTCATACACTTGGACCCATACTCAAAGTACTGCCAGCTTGGCAGAATCTGCTGGAGATTATGTTCCATCAAGAAAGCAAGATAATTTCCCTGCCATAGTGAGTATAGTGAGATGCTGAAATAAAACTACATATGTGGATACATGCAGTTATGTAGGGCAAATTTGGAAATGCAATATTTAATAAATCTGTCACTTAAGAGCTTGTGAGGTTTTGGACAAGTGGCTTAGACAGTGGCAAAAGTCATGAGATCTGATGTGAAATTCTGGGTTTCAATCCCTCCTCTGCCATTTACTTCATAAATGACTTTGGGTAAGTTACTTCATCTGGGTTCAAATCCTTCCTCTAACACTTACTTACACAAGTCGTTTACCTCACCCCTTCCCTAGGTCCCAGTTTCTTCACCCATAAAATGAGGTTGGACTAGATAATCTCTAAAGTCTCTTTCAGCTCTAAACTTGTGATCTTAAATCTACTTGAATGACCCATTGGATCATATTAATCATCCCAGAAAGTAAGACTCCACCTATTGGATCCAAAACACACCCACCAGAAATCAGTCTGTAGAAATGTTTGGAAACTTGTAACAACTTGCAAGATTTACATATATGCCACTGTAGTCATAGCTATTGAGCCAAGTGAGGCAAATTGAATTTTTTTTTAGCAGTCAGCAGTCTGCTGGGACAGGGGCCTCATAAGTGATTAGTCACTTCACATTCTTTAAAACCTAAACTACGCAGGGGAAAGGATTCTTTCAAACCCGAAGCTTTGAAATGAGTCATCATAGCACATGGGGTGCATTGATGATCTTTAGCACTGACACAGAATATGAGTTTAGAACTGGTAGGAGTGGTTTCCAGCTCTGAACAACTTTCCTTTAAAGGCATTTGAAGAAATAGCTTCCCTTATCACATAATGGTACAGTTAACATTAGGGAAAGCAATGTGACTTCACTTGGAATGACAGATTAGGAACTGAACCTTGAAGGAATCTGGGGATTCTAAGAGGTGGAGATAAGGAAGGAGAGAGAGCATTGGAGTCACATGGCACAATCAGTACCAGTCAAGGAGACAGGAGATGAAATGATGAGGGTGAGGAATGGTGAGTAGGGTAGTATGATGGAGTGGTAGAGTGCACAGGGGTCAGAAATATGGAAGAATTCTAGGAAATTAATGAAAGGGCCATGCTGGGGAAAAAAGAGGAGAAAGGTCCTTACACTACAAAGCTAGTATTTTTTCTGCTGTTCCACAATGTAAGCCTACACAATCTAAGTATCTGGAGGCTGAAAATATGAACCAACTAGTAGCTGCCCATCTGCTGATAAGCCTCTCTAAGCTCAGTTGGACTGATCCTCAGGAGATAGATACACTATTCCTCTCAGAACTTATACTCAAAGATTTCCATCTTGGTAGGAACTGCCTGGTCTTGAGCTCTCTCAGAGTTTAAGAATCTCATGTCACCTTCAAGCTATGTTAAAGAATTAGTTAAGAGTTTACCAGTTTACCAATGCTGCACCTGGAGCCAGGAAGACCTGTGTTCAAATCTAGTCTTACTAGCTATGAGACCCTGAGCAGGTCACTTAATCTGTTGTCCTTAGTTTTCTCATCTGTAAAATAGGAATCATAATATAACCTATCTCCTAGGATTGTTGGAACGATCAAATTACACACACACACACACACACACACACACACACACACAGCTTTGCAAACTTTAAAGTGTAACTTAAATGCTAACATTATCACTACCAGTAGTAACAATGAGAAGCTTTGATTTCTTGAGTGAGACAGAAACAGTTTCTCACACTTCACCAACATGGTAAATGTATATGAAAAAAACAATGTTTTCTTAAAAATAATCATGCTTTATTATTTATAGAGCACATTCTTGTCTGTGAGTCAATAAACATTTGTTAAGTGCCTACTATGTTCCAGGCAATGTGCTTAGAACTGAGACTACAAAAAAAAAATAAAAGTCTATATGAAGCAAATATTGTTCCCATTTTACAGATGGGGAAGCTGAACACACAGCTGATGAGTGTCAGAGCTGGGATGCAAACTCAGATCTTCTGAATTTTAAAGCCCCAGTGTTTCTTCCACTATTCCAATACAGGAGACTGCCAATTCTTCCCAGCTTTCTAATTTATTTTATAGTTCTATTTCAACAGAATGCCTTCATATTTAAATTCTGCTCAGCAATAATGTGTCTGATGACGGCAGTACAATATTTAAATTAAAAAAATCATAGGCCAAAGGAAAATAATCAAGGCACCTTACTTAACATTGTCTCAACTTCCACATATGTCTCTCAAAGAAAAATGTTTTCCATCTCAAGTTGGAAATAAATAACATCTCATAAAAATAAAATTTCTTTCTGCAAGATATGGTGGAATAGGTCATTGCTTGCTAATGAATCTTTTCTAAAATATAACTATCCCAATTTAAAAAGTCATCTGATCAACCATTTACTTTCAATAGAATCATTAGATGTTAACACCTTAAGTTCCCAACAGTGATAATGTTAAAACAGTGGCCATCAATCCTAAACTAAGCAAGTAATGCATCCAATAGAAAACCAGCCTGCTAACCTCTTCTAGTTAGATGAAGACTCATCTTCCTGAGTTCAAATCTGCCCTCAGACATTTACTGGCTGTGAGACCTTGGGCAAGACACCTAACCCTGTTTGCCTCAGTTTCCTCATATGTAAAATGAGCTGGAGAAGGAGATGGCCAACTACTCCAGTATCTCTGCCGAGAAAACCCTAAATGGGCTCATGAAAAGTTGGACGTGATTGAAACAGATGGAATGACAACACAGCAAAACTCTATTAGTATGGAATGTTTTCCTATTACTTAAGCAAACTGTGGATGGCATAATCTGTGGTAGCTTCCCTTTAAGGAGGCCCTGCAATAGACTGGAATTGGATGCAATAAGGACAATGTCATCTGTGAACAGGGGCCTCTGGAGGACATGACAGTCTAAAGGGAATCTCATCTCCGTTTGCATCCTGGACAAGACATCCTCCTCCCTACCGTTGGGAGCGCCTTTGGTGAGTCTACATTTCCTCTGTGTTTTGCAGACTATTTCCTTTTGCTTCTCCTTCCTGACTCATTTGCTGGCTCATCATCTGTATCACATCCCTAACTGTGGGTATTCCCCAAAGATATCATTCTTCTTCTTCTTTTGCTCTGTCTTTGTCTCTATTTCTCTGTTGTTTTTTCTCTCTCTTTCTTTCTGAAATCTCATCATGATGTGAGTATTGTTGACCTTTTCCTACTAATCTAAGATACTTGAGACCTACTGAAAATTGGAAATTCAGGGTCATGACTGAATTTCTTGCCTCTTTTTAAAAATCTGTTCTCTAACTTCCTACTTAGTGAAATTCTTAACTCAGAGGAAGAAAAAAGAAAATCAGGGCTTGGTTTATTGTTTTGATTGTTTAGAGTAGACTTAAAAAAGAAAGTGGCAGTGAAAATGTTAATAATGAAGATTAAGCAAAAGTGTTCTGTGAACATATTTTCCACTTGAAAATCTAGTTGTTAAACATTTACCAGCACACCCCTGATTATTGAAAAAAACATTAATTAAGCACATTATGGAATATCATGTGCTGTGCTAGGAAATTAGGGAAGGGTGTGTAATAAAACTTCTGTGTTACTTTAATGGGCTGGTAATCTAGTAGAGGTAAAAATATGTGGGCACAGATGAATATAGTATAAATTAGAATATAGGTGGAGAGTAGAATACAGTAAGAAATCACTTTTAACTGGAGAAATTAGTGAATATG
>JAQQSK010007627.1:0-13894 GCA_028658325.1 Potorous gilbertii | reverse complement strand
CTTCAGTGTTCCATTTTGCCTCTTTATTTGGCATTTAAAACCTTTTATAATCTGGATTCATCACTTGTTTCCAGGTTGGTTACACATTAGCCTTATGTACTTTATGCTGTAAGCAAACTCCCGAACTTGCTTGTTCCTGGATTCCTTAGAGTTCATCTTTCTCCATGCCTTTGCATGAATTGTCCCCCTACATCTACAATGCTCTCCTCATTTTTGCCTCTTGGAAGCCTTGACTCCCTTTAGTGTTCAACCTAACTTGTATCATCATTCCGAGAGCTCGTATTGGTCTGATCAATTTCACTTTACGATGGTGATGTCATTTTGGTCCTCTTCGAAGAGGAAGGACAACAAACATCACCTTCAATATGTCTTTCTTCATTCCCTTGAGAGCTCTCCTCACTCCTTCCCCTGTGTGTGTGTGTGTGTGTGTGTGTGTGTGTGTGTGTATTTTTTCTTTATTTGTATGTTGTATCCTTCTTGGTAGAATATAAGCTTCTTGGATGGGGGGGAGGTGCAGTCTGGGAAGGGAAGCTCTCACTTTTTTATTTTTGTTCCTAGTGCTTGGCACATATTATTATTGAATTCTTAAATGACTGGAGAAAAAAGAAAAGCAAATTTGTAGCAAGTAATTCTAATTCCCTTCCAAAGCAGAGCTCTGTTCTTAACCTAGAATCCGTGAACTTTAAAAAAAAAAACCCAACACAACGTTTTGATAACTGTTTCAGTATAGTTGGTTTCCTATGTATGCTATTTTGCTCATTAAGAAATATTATTTTGAGAAGGGTTCCATAGATTTCATCACACTAGCAGAGATCCATGGTCCATAAAAGAATCTGATCTAAAGGCTAGTGAATTATACTATGAACGTTACAGCCTTGTTTTCAGAACGGGGGTATAACCGTGGCAATACCTTTGAAGGTTGTTTTATGTAAGGTTGTTTTATATCTAGGTTATTGATAATCCTGCTTAATATCCTTAAATCTCTATCAGTCAGTTGGCAAATGCTTGCCAGCTACAGTGACTGTGTTTCCATATTCAAGATTGGGATACATGATCTAGTTTAAAGCTGCAGTGTAGTTTAAACACTTGTTTTTTTATGAATTTGAGAGTTGTATGGTCTCCATAGCCCTTGTCTTGTTTCTTCTCACATTTTTCTTCGGAATCTCAGAATTCCCACTGTAGGGAGTGTGCCACAGATCTGTTCTGCCCTACTAGGAGTCCTTCTGAATTGGGAGGTAACCAGTGGGGCCAGCCAGAGCAAGCTTTCCGTGGGCTTCCAGACTTGAGTGGGCTGCATTCTAGTTGGAACTCATATTCCACTGGAAATTTTGATGACAGGGGTAAGGGGTAAGGCCTGATATCCTTACAAAAGGGCTGGTTTGGAAAAGTCTGCTTGACTGGATTCAAGACATGGCAGCATATGATTGGTTTTTGTTTTGGTACAAACTAGTGTGACCAAATGCAAGTTTCTTAACATTTCTGGGTTTCGCTTTCCTCAGCCCATGAAAGGAGGGATGAACTCCAAGGTCCCATTCAGTTCTGAAATTCTTCTGCTCTGTAGAAAAGAAGAAAAGGCCTAAGTCAAATTTTCTTATTTTATTTCTCGCTTCTCAGAATTTCTTGTGATCATGTTTAAGTTGGGAAACCTCTTTAAAAAAAAATAACCAAAACTTTATGCTCATAATTAATGTAAGTATACAGTCTACAGGGGATACTCTGATTTTGAAAGTGACACCCAACTTATAGGACTTAAAATTGAAAGAGGCTAAGAGAAGATTTCTAAATGTAGGAAGCAAACATTTAAATGGTCAATTAAGATTTTAGTAATACTTTTTCAGTTATTTATTTTTTTGGTTAATTTTAGACTCTTTTTGATCAGAACAATGCTGCAAAAAAAGAAGAGTCAGAAAGCAGTAATAAAAACGATTCTTCCAAGAAGTTGTCTGTTGAGAGAGTTTATCAGAAGAAAACACAACTTGAACACATTCTCCTCCGGCCTGATACATACATTGGATCTGTGGAACCATTAACTCAGGTCAGTGATATTCTTTATGCATGTATATATATATATATTTATCATTGGTTATTGTGACTATAATTTCAGAGATAGGGAGGAAAGATACATATGCTTCAGGAATTTTATTCCTTTGAGATTCTTTGATGACTGATTAGGTGTGTAAAAATTCAAAACCTTTATTTTCTATCTGCTTATTGTATATATTAGGGAAAATTTGTTTTAAAATAATAAAAGAAAAAGTCCAATAATCCTTTAAAACAAGCATTGTAGGAATTTTAAATCATAAACTTACCTTTATTTTGTGTGCAGATAGAATTAGATCGTGGAAATTAAATAGAGTATGATTTGGGGGTTTATTGTAGTTCTCATTAAACTCCTGAAAAGAATGCCAATTTCATTTGAGGTCACTTCAAGGTCTCGTCTTATTTCAGTGCATAGCATGTTAATGGGCATAAAAATTTTTTTCCAAAATTCCTACTCTGTGATAGTGTAGTTCTGAGAGAATGGAAGTTATGCATCCTTCCTGTGGATGGTTTAATTGTGGCTTTAAGAGAGATTTTGCCAGAGTAGCAAGCTTCACTCAGTGGGTGTGAAAATAACTTTCAATTGTAGGTCTTACTCCAGAAGTCAGAGCTTTGAAGTAAACTGTCTGCTTGTTTGATTGTGAGTAGTCTCATAATTGTTCAGACCTTTATCCATGTGGATAGTAGTTTGTTGGCTAGAAGGCCTTTTGATGATTCTTCTGTACACTCATGGTATCACCTCTATTTCAGAAAGTTTGGTTATACATAGAATTAATTTAATGAGTGAAAAAATGCTCTAAATTGATTAAAAGATTAAACTGTAGGTGGTTGCTTGTCTCACTATATGATTTTATTATATTGAGGTACCTCTACTAACAGGTTACCTCAGTATAATGCAGGTGACCCTCAGCACTCCAAGGGTAAGACAGTTGAGGATTACCTAATTTTTACATACTTCATTATAGCGGACCTCATCAAAGTGAGCACATAGCCCAAGCATCGAACTGACTGTTCTTAGAAGAGCAGTTTAGGGAAGTAAAGGGAGACTGATCACCAGAAAGTTGATCATTAGGTGATGAAATTTTTTGACCATGAAAACACATAAGAAGACTATCTGTTAAAGTGTGGAGGAGTTGTGATTTATGTTTGTGGAATAAATGTCCACACCAGTGAAATGATGAATCTTTTGAAGTACTGTATTATATTGATAGAGATAGAGAGTATTTGAATTTCCAGTCAGTCTTGCTGCCTTGTATTAAAGATTGAACAATTTTATATAAGAAATGTATATAAGGATAAGTCATGTAGAATGAGCAGTTTCTCAGTTTTATCTATGCTTAGGTTAGAAAAAGGAGAAGAAGGAAAAGCCATTTAGTTCATGAAAGCAATTCACCCCTTTCTAACTCTAAAGGACTAAATATGTGGAATGTAAAGTTAAGCAAAATGTTTAGGGGTAGAATGTGGTTTTGGATTGTGTAAAATTTATATTACTGACACTTATAGTAAAAGACTCTCTTTGAATTTTATCTGTGCAGTCAATGTGGGTTTATGATGAAGATGTAGGAATGAATTGCAGAGAAGTTACTTTTGTACCAGGCTTATACAAAATCTTTGATGAAATTCTTGGTGAGTACCTTTTTAAGAATTAAGACAAATTCTCTCTTTTATTAGGTAATTGTAAAAGTCATAGAATCAGAACTGCGTATTGTTGATTTAAAGAGGGTTCTTAAAGATACCACACTGAATACTCATGCTATTTCAGAGTGCTTAAAGGGCAGCTGAAATGCTATAATATGTTCCTATATTATATTCATATGCAACTTTGAAGAAGTTGTAAACGTTTTCCTTTAGTCTAAATTTTTATCCACCTTTCCCATTTTAAGCATTATCATGTTTACCTAAAAATAATATAGGGTTTTCATTTTTGCAGGATGTGTACTAAAAATGGCCTTTGGGGGCTTTTTTGTTTTTGTGATTTCGTTAGCCACTCTCATCACAGCCCTTTCTCCCAATAGCTTCTTTAACTTAGCTGATAGTCCAGTCTTAATTCTTTGTGAAAGTAGACATGTCCCTCCTCTGCTCAAAATGTCAGTCTCTCTGTTGTCAGGTAAACTTCAGTCTCCTATGCTTATTTTTCAGGGCTTTTCATAATTTGGTATGTTCTATTTTTGTAGACTAATTTTGTATTATTTTCCTCCACTTACTCTACACGTCAACCAAATTGAACCACTCTCTGTCCTCTCAAAATACTGTTGTGCTTTTCCATTTCTGTGCCTTTTATCATGCTGTCCCAGGTACATGGAGTAGCTCATCTCTCACCATTGGCCTGATGAATTAACATCCATCTCTTAAAATCCAAATCAAATACTACCTTCTGATATAAAACCTTCACTAATTTCTCTCCCTATCGTGACTCACCTTTTCAGACCTCACATAGCATTTTGTTCTGAGCTCTGTAATGCACTTAGGATGTGATAATGCTGATTTAATTATTTATTTTTGTGTCTTATCCCCCAACTAGACTGTGAGCTCCATGAGGGCAGATACTTGTTGTATCTAAATCTGATACCTGTTCTTTCCAAAGCCCTCTGGTGTCTAGTTTAATCTTCTATGTTATATAGTTATTTTTCCTGACTTATATCCCTTATATTAAAATTCTAATCTAATTCTAATCATCAGCTCTCAAGTCCAGGTTCTGGGAGAGAACTGCATAATATAAAAGAATGATGATGTGAAGTATAGGAGATCTTGGTTCTGGGTCCCCTTGCTTTATTCTGTATGTGACTTTGGACCAGCATGTTTCTCTCTTGGCCTTGTTTTCTTCCTCTCATGATTCTATTATAAATAACAGTAAGATGTGACAACCCTCTCAGGGATGTTTGTCTTTTAAAAGGAGAGTTTGTTAAATGTAATCAATTTGTATGGTAAAAGGGGGAGATTTTTTGAGCAGGGGTCCTTTTCAGTGCTCTTTGCATACTTCAAGTCTCAGTGCTTTCCCAGAAGGCTACACAGAACAGAATAATTAAGATAGGAAGGGCTCGGGGCACCCATTCATTCCTTCTTCCTCACTTTTCAGCAACTTGTGTTGAGGGGAGGATTTCTGGGCTAACCCTAACCCTTTTTTTCCATTTCCTAAACCCTGTTCCCCAAGTACCCAGCAATATTCCTTTCAAGTTACATGCTTATAGATTAGTGATAAATTAAGTCTATAGGCTTAATGTCTCCAATTACAAGGTTTCTAGTGTATTATTTTCAGAGACAAGTTGTTTATGTAATTTAGGTTTTCAGTGAACTTATATTCAAATTAATGCACTAGCAAATAATGTTAGAATATTCTTAGCATTAGTCAATTTTTAATTGTTCTTAGAATACTCATAAAGACACATGTATGGGATTAATCTATATCTTCCTTAAGAACCTGGATGTTTTTCCTGACTGATTTGACAGACTGAATTGAAATCAGTTAAATTAGGTGGGTTTTTTTAACCTTATGATGGAAAGAATGACTTTGCCATTTTTTTAAACTACAAGCTATGATCTTATTGTATAAATGCCCTAAATACACTTTGTATAGTAACATATGCTGTTTGAAGTAACTGAATTTCAGTTTTACTTTTTCTTAGATTTATTTGTAACTAACTTTTCCTCATTTTAGTTCAGTTGAAATGCTTTATTTTGATTTCAAAGTAATCCTCGAAATGTTAGAATATTATGTTGCTTTAATTTTGTAATGAATACTAATAGTATTTTTTTATTTCTTTTGCAATATGTTTCACTGTTTATATGTTTTTGTTTTTAATAGAGCTTTACACATTTACTTAAATAGTTGACTATTCTCACTAAAGTGTTTAATTTTGTAGTTAATGCAGCTGACAATAAACAGAGGGATAAGAACATGACCTGTATCAAAATTTCTATTGATCCGTAAGTACATCATTAGGCTACTTTAGTGAACTTTCTCAGCTAAGTTGTTTCATACAGGTGGTTCCTGACTTATGAACATGCAGCTTATGAGTCACCTGTATGTATGAATGGCTATTGCTACTTCATTCCCCTGAATGATTTCTTTCCTATTATTAATCTCCCCTTTTGCTGCAGTCTGCTGCTGCAGACTTAAGGAGCAGAGCCTTTGGCTGCACATCTCCTGAAACTCATTCCACCTGACCACAAAGCCATGCCCTGCAGTGTTCACCCTTTGTTCCTAAAAACTTCTATTCCATTGATTTCTTGCTAGACTCTCTCCTGGCCATGTCACAATGGAAACTGTCTTTCCTCCTGTCACATTCCTTGCCACTTTCACCTACATAGGGCTCAGTGTAACTCAGTCTTGAGAAGTTTCAAGGAAATTTGGGATTGAAGGATGAAATCTATAGGCTTTTGAGAGGCTGACTTAGTACCCAAATTGCCAGTTATGAGAAATTGCATTCTAAGACAGAAGCAACAGATTTTCAGAGGAATTTTGTGACTGTAACTTATTCGTAATTCGGGGACTACCTGCCTGTTGTTTGCATTGTAGAATATTTACAGAATGTTTTCCTAATCAAATTCACTGCGTATAGTGAAATGAATGTTGGATTTTTCTAAATTATGTAAGTTTATTGTTCTTTTAGTAATTTTGTTTTCACAATTGTGAAAATTTAGATTATACTTATCTTTCATAATACTATACTTAGTAATTCCACATTGTCGTTAAAAATTTAAAAAACCGAGCAGATTGAGAATATTTATTATCCAGTAGTCTAGTTTTAGATGATATTCATTTTTATTAATAACATAATAAAATTAATTTTTGGTTTCATTTCTCGTATCATTTATGACATTACTGCCACATAATCATGTTGTTAAAGTTCTTTTCTTATCGATGGGACTTGGCACCAACAATCTCATAAGTAGGAGGTCAAAATTAGGGAAGGAATAAAGGCATTTTCTAGCTTCCATTGCTTTTTGTCTCCCAATTTTGTTGAAGTTTTTGAAACAAAATATTCATTTAACTATTTGTTATGTTTGAGAAGTGTCAGTGAGGATCAGAAAGTACTTCCTATCTGTAAGTGAAAGCATCCATCTTTAGTTTTCTTATTCAGAGTATAGAAAAGAATACTAAAAGTGAAGAGAAATTGATGCTTTCCTAAATGAGTGCCTAATATGGCAGCTGAGTAACAGTTGCACACTTGGTTGTATCTGCTAAGCAGTAACATCTTGCCCCATTAATCCAACACATATCATGCTTTCTGAAATTCAGGTAAAATATATCACAATGAATAACATTATAAAGATGAGTTTATATGTCAAAACTGTTTAAATACACAGAAGGATGAACCTTGGAATAATACTTTATTGCTGTGGTTGTTTCTAATCTTACATGAGAAATTCTATGCAAAAAAATAATCCCGTGGTAACCAGTGCTTTTTTTGGTTCTTGTTTAACAACCTTTATAATAAAAGAAATTGTTTTCAAAGTTAAGTTCACTTGAAAGAGTTATCACAGTTCATTACATTAAAACAGTCTACTTAGTGGTAGTTATTTAGGAGAGTAAATATCTTTAAGATACATTAATAAAGACTTGATATCATTTGCAACCTGCTAGTTTTGAAACTTTGTTTGATTTGGAGATGATTCTGACCTCTCCACTTCCTGTCAGAAAAGCTCACTTAAATATTCATACAGTCAGTTTAAAACCAACACATGCTCAAAAACTACAAGGTAAAAAGAATAAAATAGTGTCTGTATGACAAATTTCTTTTAAGTTTAGTAGACCGGGAATATCATGGCTCCTCAGGGGGGTCTCTAGTAAAGTGTTGTAGGCTTCTACCTTTGGTCTTGTGTTCTTTGTCATTTTTATCAGTTACTTGGATAAAAGCATAGGTAGCACCATAGTCAAATTTACAGATGACACAGAACTAAGAAGAGGAGCTAACACAGTGGACAACAGAGTCAAGGTCTCAAAAGATGCCAGCAAACTAGCATGCAAATGAGATACAATGAAATTTAATGGGGGTGTATCATGCAGCTGGGTTTTAAAAATTGACTTAATAAGAATAAGAAGTATGGCTAGAGAGCATGTCATCCAAAAGCACAAGGAGTTGGTAGTGTGATAGCAGTCAAAAAACCAACGAAATATTTGGAAGTATTAGAAAGTATAGTGCCCAGAACTTGGGAAGAGATAGTCCTCTTCCTTGGTCAGGGCACATGTGGAGTATTGTATTCAGTTCTGAATGCCAGAGTTTAAGGATGACATTGATTTCAGCCATCAGGTCGTGAAAGTATTATGATTTATGTCAGTGGAGGTTCTATCTACACTGGTAAGCTAGAGTATGTCTAGGGTGGTTAGCACCTTAAGGTAATGCCGTATGTCAATTAGTTAAAGCAGTTAGGGGACAGGGATGTTTTGGCTTAGTAAAAAGATCACAGGGGACATAACTGTCTTCAGGTATTTGAGAACCATCTTCTGGAGACCTTTTCTGTTTGGCACCACTGGACAGAAGAAGGTACACTCAGTAGAAATTCCAGGAAGGTTGATCTAAGTTAAATGTGAGGAAGAACTTAAAATTAGCGCTATCCAAAAGTGCAGTGGAACCACTTTAGGAAATAATGGTCTACCCCTTTCAAGAGGTCTTCAGGAACAAAATTGACTTAAAAAGTTGCAAAAAGGAATTCTTGTTCCTATCTAGATTTTTCTTGAGGTCTTTCTCAATTGTGAGACTATGTTCTTTGTGAATATTCTGAAGATTTTGCAGGTTCACAGAGCTAGAGCTTGAAGGGTCGTTGAAAGACACAGAGGTCTTAGTAACTTACCCTGGGTTATGCACACAGTAAGCAGCCAAGAAGAGATGGTCAGATACTGGTTAGATCAGATGCCCTCTGAGGACTGTGATTTCTGGCAGTGTATTCTTTACACTTCGAGAGTCATAGTATTCAAAATGAATAGGGTGATATCTCCACCACAATCTTGACCTTTGGAGACTTGCTGGAGTTTTGTGTTCAATTTTGTGTGCTCCATTTTTGTAAGGGAAATGATAAAGTTGCGGGCATCCATAGAAGAGGGACCAGGATAACCAAATGATTTGAGATCATGACACATGAGGTGTAATTTAAAGTGGAAGATGGTTATCCTAGAGAAGATAAGAAAGAGGGAGCACATAGTAGCCATCTTAAAAATTCTTATGTGGAAAAGGGATTTGATGGTTTCTGCTTACAGAGAGGACACTTTCAGCTTGATGTAAAGAAAAACTTCCCAACAGAGAGAGTTATCCAGAAGTAGGATTGGCTGCATAAATAGATCTTTAAGCAGAAACCTAATGATGACTTATTAGGTGTGTTGTCAGGGAATCGATGGGTTGGACCAGGTGGCCTCTGAGCTTGATTCCAATTTTGAGATTCTCTGATTCTGTTTATGAAATATCACTTTCATAACCCAGTTCAAAGATTCCCTTGCTGCAGTGAGATTTCACACAGAGAATTAAATGTTAGGTAGGCAGACATTGAGTACTGGAGGTGGTGACATTTGGACTTGACCCCTACCAAAGTTCATCTATGTAATTTTATTGAATTAATTCTCTTGTTTATCTTTTTTAGTTATTGTGCTTTTTAGAGGCTTGTGAATTGAGAATTCTTTTATGAAGATAAGGGGTAACTGATGTTTCTTTATTTCTGTTATATATCTGAAGCCTGATTTCTTACTGAAATCTTTTTTATAACAAATTTCCTTGGGAAACAGTTGCTTTAATGACTGAGCATTTATTTAGATCTTGCTTTATTATAGTTCCCTGTGACTTTTTTGCTTAAAATTTTTGCAGAGTAAAATTTTTATATAACTTATGTAAAGAAGATATTCAAACTAATTTTAGTAGAATGTAGGTTGAGCATATAGAGTACAGAGAATAGCATCTAGGCCTTATTCTATCTCTTCACAGCCTCCTGAACAGTGGGGATAAAAGATATTGGGACAGTTAGGGTTAATCAAAGACTAAGAACAGATTAGACAAAGGATGACCGTGTTCTTGTACCATATCTACTGCTGTGACAGAAAACTACAACATTTGGAGGAACCTTGTATGAAAGGATATTAATTTCACTAGAAGGGTTATCAAAGTTAAAACAATATTTTGGTAGTTATCTAGGGTAGCAGGCATCTTTAAGGTAACTAGAGCTTGATATCTTTTACAGCCTGGACATGTGTTGATTTTAAACTGATTGTATGAACATTTAAGTGGGTGTTTTGTCAGGAAGTAAAGAGTTCAACATCTCCAAATCCAACAAAGTTTCCAAACTGTTCAGGCTATATAGCATATCAAGTCTTTGTTGATGTATCTTTTAGATACCACCCTAGATAATTACCAGCCTTTGAAAATTTATTTGTTATGTAGACTAGCACAGTGTATTCAAGGTGAGGCAAAGAAGGAGCAGCTCATAGAAGTAGAACTAGAAGAACCCTGTTGGGCTGTGTGTGACAAAAATGACCTCAAGATTCAAGTCTGGCTGGGTGGGAGAATGCTTTTGCCCTTATGTCAAGAGATTGAGAAATAGTGAAAGCAAGTTAGTTTTGGGTAGAGATGATGATAAATTCAATTTTAGATAAGTGGAGTATAAATTGACTGTGAGACTTAAATATTTGCTTTTATTTGCTTATTTTGCTTTTAGTAAACTATGTTATTTCTGAAGCTTTTTGTTTTCATTTTACCTGTTGTAATAACCGAATCCTTTAATGTTATACCGAATACACAATACTATATCAATAAAAATGTGTATAAAGAGTCAGATGAGAGACGGATCACCAAAAAAAGCATCAGTTGTCTGGGAATGTAAATTGTAGAGTAAGTGCCCATCTGGATCATCAAGAAGCATCTTACTGGACACTCCCTAAATGATAGAGTCACAAGTGTGGTCAAACTAAACTTACATGAGAGCAGCACCATTTGCCTTGAGTAACACAGAACCTGTAGTTAATGTCATCACAAAGGAAATTCAAATGGAAGCTATCTAACTTTAAGCTAAACATCAGTGCAGGTAAATAAATAAGTTGAACTAATCAAAGGGCAAGAATTTTTTTTATGTCAAGACTGCTAACGACAGATGTTGGACACAGTGATACCTTGGGATTATTGCCTGTACTTAATTTGTTATGGTCATATTTAAGAAAGGCAATTTAATAGATAAATGTTTTTATTTTGGTACATGAATCTGAAAGAAAAAAAGTAACTAATTTTTTGATGTGATGATTAATATTTCACTCTACTAAAATATTCATCAAACCCAAAGAATATTTGTTAATATTTCAATATTAACTTGGAAGGGGTTGTCTAGTGGATACTCTGTCCATTTGTACTTACTTGGTCCTCTGATGATTAACATCTTAATAAACTACTTTCTTTGATAAATGTATAGATAACATGCTTATGTTATTGCTGATGGTACAAGCTTAAGAGGGATAGGTAACACATTAAGTGGCAGTTTAGATCTAAAAAGATTTTGACAGGCCAGAATGGTGGGTCAGATCTAACAAAAGAAGATATCTGGAAATACTGTATTTAGTTCTGGGTGCCACATTTTAGGAAGGATGTTGATAAAGTGGGAAGTGGTCTTAGAGTGAGCTGGATGATGAGTGGTCTTGAGGTCATGCCATGTGAGAATTGATGGAAGGAATTGAGGGATTTCTCCTGGAAAAGAGAAGATTTGGTGATCATTCTCTTCAAGTATTTGAAGGATTATGTGAAAGAGTGAGCAGACTTGTTCTGTCCCATCTAGAGGGCAGACATAGAAGCCATGGGGGGGAAGTTGTATATAGGCAGATTTTGATTCAGTGTTAGGAAATCTTCTCAACATCTAGAGTACTCCAAAGGTGAAATGGGGTGGGCTGCTTTACTATGTAATGGATGGCCTCTCACTTGAAATCTTCTTGTCAAGGCTGGATCATTGCTTTTGGGGGGTGGTATAAAGCAGATTATTTAGATTTAATTTGGACTGGATGGCAGCCTCTGGGGTTCTTTCTAACTCATAGGGATTCTGTGATTTCCCATTTGACATGTCTTCAAGTGGCAGTAATGTTTAAGGCAATACCTCTAAAATGAGTAGTAACTAACATGTCACCAATCTTTTCTCCACTCAGTCTCAGAGGGGTAGTAGTGAGACTTTGTGACTTAAACCTTGAAAAAGAAATTAGAACAGTTATTGCCTCTTTTAAAGAATTGATGAAGTTCTTTAACTAGGTTCTTTAATCTATAACTGATTCATATAATAAAGAAATAGACCTTTAATTCTCTCCCTCCCTCCCTCCCTCTCTCTCTCTCTCTCTCTCTCACTCCTTCCATCTCCCTCCCTCCCTCCCTCTCTCTCTTTTCCTCCCTTCCTCTCCCTGTCTCCCTCCCTTCCTCCCTCTCTCTCTGTCCCTTCCTCCCTCCCTCTCCCTCTCCTCCCTCTCTATCTCTCTCCTTTCCCCCCATCCTCCTCCTCTCTCCTCATCCATCCCTTCTCCTCTTTATAAATTCCTCCCTAAGAATCTAGTGAGGAAATGAAGTTGAAATCAGCATTCTTGCTGCAGAACTTTTGCTCAACATGTATTTCTTTAGTATATGATGACAGGAGTTCCAAGGATCCTCAGCTCTAGATCTAGTCTTCTCTATTTCTTTCCCACCCGTAAAACAAAATAAAACCAATCCCTTCTACTGTTTCATATTTGTCTAGGTGACTTCCCTCAACCCCTTCTACCTGAAAATCATTTTGGATCTTCCTCAGATTCATGATCTGAAGCTGGAAAACAGTGGTCTAACTAAGTGTGCTAAATACTTTAAGAACTTTTTTTTTTTTAGTTCTGTCTCTTATATCTGGCCAAGTTATTTTTACTTCTCTGGACTTCTTTTCTTACTTTGCAAAATGAGGATATTAGAATTAGTTGTTCTGTCTAAAGTCTCGTCCAGTTTTTAAATACTGCATTCTTATAAAATGATCAGTAACTTTCAGGTTGGAAAAGTAGCTTTTGGGGGTATTATCACAGCATATTTTGATGACTTTATCTTTGCAGAACGATATTTTAAAATGAATATCCAAGAGCTCTTTCTAATGTGATTCCTTACTTATTTACAGTGAATCTAACATTATCAGCATCTGGAATAATGGAAAAGGCATTCCTGTAGTGGAACACAAAGTAGAAAAAGTCTATGTTCCTGCTTTAATTTTTGGACAGCTTTTAACATCTAGTAACTATGATGATGATGAGAAAAAAGTTACAGGTAATTACTCCTAAGCATTTTGACTAAAACTTTTTCATTCTGTTAACACAGTTTGTTGTTAATTTACTTTTATTATATTGAGATAGTTTCACATAAAACAGTTTTATATTTGGAAAATTTTTTGCAATCTATAATTAAAGTTATAATTTAAGACCCGTAATTCTTAAAATGTATCATTACCCTGTGTTGTCGAGAGCATCCTCAGCCTTAAACAAACGAACAAACAACTTTGCCGTTCTTATTTCATGATTTTAATGTCAACCTTTTGGTTTAACCCCTGTCCACATACTAAAGGCTCATACTAATGAGACATACTAATTGTTTTTGGTTTTTAATGTTTTTAACTGATTTCTTTTGTTTTTTTAAATCACTATAGTTTCCCTCAGCATCCTCTTCCCTTCCTCTCCTAGAGAGCCATCCTATATAACAAGTCGAATTTTTTCAGATAAAAAAAAGAGAGAAAATGAAAAATACATTTTAAAATTAGTTGCATATATATTTTTTGACGGTGCTTACTTCATTCAATGTTCCTATAGATCTTTACATGCTTTTCTGTATTCATCAACTACATAATTTGTCACAGCACAATGTTCATATGTCACATTTTTGTTTAGCTAGTCCCTAGCTGATGG
>JAQQSK010007626.1:0-13894 GCA_028658325.1 Potorous gilbertii | reverse complement strand
GGCAATGGGAGGAGGGAGCAATTTGAAGTCAACACTCGGGGAGGGACAGGATCAAAAGAGAGAATAGCAACAATGGGGAGCAGGATAGGATGGAGGGAAATACAGTTAGTCTTACACAACACGACTATTATGGAAGTCACTTGCAAAACTACACAGATATGGCCTATATTGAATTGCCTGCCTTCCCAAAGGGAATGGGTGGGGAGGGAAAGATGGGGAGAAGTTGGAACTCAAAGTTTTAGGAACAACTGTTGAGTATTGTTCTTGCTACTAGGAAATAAGAAACACAGGTAATGGGGAATAGAAAGTTATCTGGCCCTACAGGACAAAAGAGAAGATGGGGGCAAGAGAAGGGAGGCATGATAGAGAGGGCAGATTGGTGATATGGGTAATTAGAATCCTCGGTGTACTGGGGAAGGGAGAGGGGACAAATGGGGAGAAAATTTGGAACCCAAAACTTTGTGAAAATGAATGTAAAAATTTAAAAAAATTCATATTTTAAAAAAAAACCTTTACAAGATTTTACCATCCCCTCAAACTAGCATTCTCTATTTCTTCTCCTATTCAAACTCCTAGAAAAATCTATCCATATTCTACCCCTCCATTTTCACAACTCAGCCTCATTTCTCAACACCTTGGAATGTGATCTCATTATTCAACTTAAATTGATCTCTCCAAGAATTCCTGTGATCTAATGCCAAATTCAATTGGTCTTTTCTCATCCTGACCTTCTTGAAGGTTGATCACCCTGTTGATCACCATTCTCTCTTACTAGAAATCATCTTCTCAGGGTTTTCATTATACTATTCTCTCCAGGTGCTTTTCCTACCTGTCTGGCCATTCTTTGCAAGATGATCAGTCTTATCCCATACCCTATTTGTACACTTGGACCCTTCTGTCTCTCTAAATCCTCTCTGGATCTCATCAGCTCCCATGGATCCAAAATTCTCTCTATTCAGACAGTTCCAAAATCTATATGTCCAGCCTCAGTCTTCTGTCTAAATTCCAATCCCACTTGACTGAATAACTCCAACTAGACGTCCCTTAGGCATCTCATATCCACCATCCATCTCATCACCCAGGTTCATAAAATCAAAGTTACCCTCAATCTTTCCTTGTCCCTCAGTCATCATATTTAATCATGCCATATCTTCTCTTTCTATCTCCATAATATATCTCAAATTAATTCCCTTCTCCTCCGCTTTACCTCAGCTTCATAGGCCCTAGCTTCCTTCAAAGTTTTATTTAATTGCTACCCCCTACAGGAAGCCTGTCCTGATCCCGAGTTGCTAGTACCTTCTTCTCTAGGAAGGTATGTATATGTTTCGATATAGTTGCATATATGTATATATAGTATCTATTTATGTGTATCTATGTTATTTTTCCAAGAAGAATGTACACTCCTTGAAGGCATGAACTGTTTTTTGCAGGTTTTTTTTGCCTTTGTATCCTAAACATATACATCAGTAACAGTACAAAATAACTGCTTTAAAAACTATTGTTGGGGACAGAGACAAGATGGCAGAGTAGAAAGACACACATATGCTGGCTCTCCCCACAGCCCATAAAATACCTGTAGAGAGGGACTCTCAACAAATTCTGGAGCAGCAGAAGTGGAGCACAACAGAGTGGAGGAGATTTCCAGCCCAGGGTGACCTGAAAGGCCCACAGAAACGTCAGTTGCACCAGAGGTGGAGCACAGCACAGCCCAGCCCTGGTCTTGCAGTGTGTGGCTCTCGAACAGCCCTTGGGAGCAGAATCTCCAGTCTCAGTAGCAGTGGCTTGCAGATTCCTCAACCCACAGGCGCCAAAGGTCAGTGACGGTTTATTCAGCTGGCCGGGAAGGGAGAAGGGCCTTCCCATAGCTCCAGAGTTAGGCAGCGGCCGCAGAGGCCACATCAGCAGGTGGCAGCACTTCCCACAGCAGCCCCTACAGCAGCCCGCATCCATCGTTGGATCGTAAAACCCCTGGGGGCACTGAGCAGCCCATTCTTACCTCAGCCCTGTGCAGAGGCCCTGCAGCAGCTGACCTTTATCTCACACTGAGTGGTGGCCCTGACCATGCAGCTTATCTGAATCTCAGCCCCCAGTGCTGGCTTGGTGGCACTGGAGGTCAGGTGGTTGTGAGGAGAAAACTCTGCTAAGATTCTGGGCATAAAATCTCTCCCTGCTCCCAGACCAGGGTACATGCTTGATTGTGCCACCGTGGAGGAACTGAGATCTTACAGATCCCCACAGTATACACTACTCTTGACAAAGGACCCAAAAGTCAAGTAACTGCCTGGGAAAATGCCCAAAAATGGGGAAAAAAAATAAGTCTATAGAAGGTTACTTTCTTGGTGACCAGATATGTTCTCCCATCCTTTCAGATGAGGAAGAACAATACTTACCATCAGGAAAAGACATAAAAGTCAAGACTTCTGCATCCCAAACATCCAAAATAAATATTCAATAGTCTCAGACCATGGAAGAGCTCAAAAAGAATTTTGAAAATCAAGTAAGAGAGGTGGAGGAAAAAATGGGAAGAGAAATGAGAGAGATGCAAGAAAATCATGAAAAGCGGGTCAACACCTTGCTAGGAGACCCAAAATAATGTTGAAGAAAATAATACCTTTAAAAATAGGCTAATTCAATTGGCAAAAGAGATTCAAAAAGCTAATGAGAAGAAGAATACTTTGAAAAGCAGAATCAGCCAAATGGAAAAGGAGGTGCAAAAGCTCACTGAAGAAAATAGTTCTTTAAAAATTAGAATGGAACAGATGGAGGCTATTGACTTTATGAGAAACCCAAGAAACCACAAAACAAAACCAAAAGAATAAAAATGATTGTTGTATTGAATTTGGACGGGAAGATTGGCTGAATGTGGGAATTAAAGAGTAATACATTCTGAAACAAAAGTGATATTGAAACAAAAGGCATATATTTCCTTTAAAAAAGAAAACAATTGTTTAAAATAGACACTTCTCATGAGTGCTTTTCTTAAAAATAAAAAATTCTCAAGGAATTTCTCCAGATGAATTGATTATTTTTCTACCTTTTGGATCCAATTTCAACAGGGAATAATTTTCCCACCCTGATCTGACCTTATTTCAAATACCATGTTCAATTTTGGACACTGCAGTTAATAGTTGTTTTTTAAAAAATTAACAAACCAAAGAACATTCACAGGATGGCAAATTAAGTGGGAAAATTAGCTCTCACAAGGAATGTTCTTAGTAATTGGGAATATTTAAGGAGACTAGGAGACTAGTAAATTAACAGGAGAGATAACAGTTACCTTCAAATACATGATGGCTGATTACGTAAATGAGGAAACTGACTTATGCTACATAATTTCATAAGATAGAACTAGGACCACGTATAGAAATTACAAGATAGATTTTGGTTCAATATAAGAAAGAAATTTTTTATAATTATTTTATTTGTTTTCAGTGTCTTATAATAACTTCTATATATCTTAGATTTTTCCCCTCACTCCCCTTCCTTCCCCCGCCACTCCCTCCTGGCTTGCAATCTTATATAAGTTCTACATACACATTCCTACTAAATATAATTTCACCACAGTCAAGTTGAATAGAAGAATTAAAATGAATGGGAGAAACTATAAAACAAAACAAAACATAATACAAAAGAAAATGGTCTGCTTCATTCTGCAATTCGATTCCATAATTCTTTCTCTAGATGTGGAAGGCGTTTTGCCTCAAAAGTCCATTGGGAATTTTTTAGGTCCTTGCATTGCTATTAAGGACTAAGTCTACCAGAAAAACTCCTTGCACACTGTGGTTGTTGCTGTGCACAAAGTTCTCCTGGTTCTGCTCCTTTCACTCAGCATCAATTCATGTAAGTCTTTAGGAAAGAATTTTCTAATAAACAAAGCTGTTCAAAAATTGGAATGACCTAATTTTTGAGGTCATGAATTGACCAAGCCTGGAAATATTCAAACTGAGTACATACATTAATCAAGAATGGCAGAAGCTATTTTTTACCAACTGGGAGATTAAAGTAGATAGAGAACCAGAGTTTCTTCTAATTTTTAGTTCCTAAAGGATTTGTGGTATGAGAAAGAAGTCTGCTCTCAAGTATGAAGCATAAAGTTCTTTTCTTAAAATAAAATGTCTCTAATAATGAAAGAAAATGCAAGAAAAACTATTGTCTAAGTAAATTGTTTCTGGTATAAATATTTTTTATTTCAAATTTGTTCTCCTTCAGTACACTTCTATATTAAAAAGCTCTTTCAACTTCACATGTAAAGACTAATATTCAAAATATATAAAGTGGTGTGGCACGATGGAAGAAAAGCTGGATTTGATTCAGAGAAACAGTCAAAGATCAGTTTTGTCATTTACTATATCTGTATCACCTTAGGCAAGTCATTTAAATTTACTGGGCTATAGGTTGCTCATCTGTAAAACGAGAAAGTTGAGCTAGATTGCCTTTAAGGTTCCTTCTAAATCTAAATTTGTGGTGCTATGAATACTCAAAAATACTCAGAAACAGTAAGAACTGATAAGCTTTATTGTAAGACTACTAGAGTCTGTCCAAAAAACAATTCAACTAATATTTCTGTAGAGCCCCAGCTACCCAGAGTTCAATTCTGTCATTTTTTTCCCGTCATGTCTGACTCCTTATGATCCCATTTGGAGTTTTCTTGGTACGGATACTGGAGTGACTTGCCATTTCTTTCTCCAGTTCATCTGACAGATGAGGGCACTGAGATAAATAGGGTTAAATGGCTTGCCCAGGATCATAAAGCTAGTAAGTATCCAAAGTGAGATTTGAACTCAAGAAGATGAATCTTCCTGACGGGTCTGGTACTTTATCCACTGTGCCACCCTGAAAGCCTATAATAAACTGCACCAATAACAACAGACAAAAAATAAGGTCAACTTACTCCAAAGTATAGCTATTTCTTATTGGTGCCCAGAAGATACTGAACAAAAATCCAAACACAATGAGATTATTGGCAAAAACAATATAATACAAATCCAGACCCCTAAAAATCAAAAGAAATACATAAAGACTAAAAACCACTTTTCAGACAAGATATTGTCTAATTTGATGAAGTTGTCTTTTAACTATTTTTTTAAAGACAATGTAGCCTGGCATAGAATATAGAAATCTGGAAGATCTGGTTTCAAATTGTGCCTCTAACATATTTATGTTTAAATGTTCCCCAGGCAATTCCTTGAAATAAGAAGAGCTGCTGATCTGCCTTAGAGGGAGGGAGGGATAGGGAGGGGAAAGAGAAAGAAAAAAGAGAAAGACAGTCGGACATGACTAAAAGATGACTAAACAACAATTTTTTAAAAATTAATAAAATTTTCAAATTTAAAAAACTAAGAAGTTCCCTAGTATCTCCCTTCTGGCTCCTACACTTTGAAGAGTTAACACATAAAACTAATTAAACAATATATAAGCATTTATTAAGAACATAATATATATCAGGCACTGTGTTAAGTGTTGACTAAACAAAGAAAGGCAAAAGACAGTCCCTGTTCTAAAGGACCTCAAAATTTACAATGGGAAAACAGTATTCAAACTACTATGTACAAAGAAGTTATAAACAGAATAACCAACAGAGGGGAGATGTTAAATTAAATAGGACTGGGAAAGGCTTCCTGTAGAAGGTGAGGTTTTTTGCTGGGACTTGAAAGAAACCAGTAAGTAGAGGTGAGGAAGTAGAGTGGAAGTAGACATGGGTGACCACTAGTTAGACCAGAGTCCAGATGAAGTATCTTGTGCAAGGAAGTCAGTTTTAATGGATCAAAAACCACATGAGGAGAAGGAGGAGAGGTTTAAGCTCTAAGAAGACTAGAAAAGTGGGGCAGAAGGAAACTAGGTTATGAAGAAATCTGAATGTTAAACGGAAAGTTTTATATTTCATCTTAGAGCTATTAGGGACTCACTGAAGTTGACTGAATAGGGGGATGGCATGGGTAAGCTTTTAGATTGAGAGCTGAATGGATGATGGCCTGGAGTTAAGAGCAATTTGTAGCAGGAAGGTAAACTAGCAGGCTATTATAATAGCCCAGGTGTGAGTTGATCAGGGTCTGCACCATACAGGGTCACAGAAAAGAACCAGACTAAGTTTCCCACTCAGCTCAAATATACAGTTCGCCAAAATATAAAACAGAAGAAACCCATAACCAAGTTCTGTGTGTGCAATTTATTTAAATTAATGAAAATACAAACTAACAAACTAATAATAACGATACAAAGGTATTTCCATTCATAATGGATCCATTTTGGGGGGGTCTGTAGTTTCATTCAACTTGAGTGGTTCTCCAAAAAATCTAGTTTAAAAACAATAGTAAAAAAATAAAAGATAAACAACTCTGCCTCCCAAGCCACTCCTTTGTATGCCTATGTTTATCTGTGCCAAATTAGGTATTTACTGAGTACTTCTTAAAGGTTCACATAACCTCCTCTCTCCAACTTCTGAAATATACATGATGCCAAAATAAAGCAGTGAAAGTTGTCAAAGGAACAGATGTTGCTGTTTTCTCTCCAAGAGCTTTATGTGAAGCAGCCCACTACCATCTGGCTATTTACCACTGCACTAGAGTGCAACCACTGTTTATTAACGTTTGCAACACTTGAGAAATCAAGGGAAAGAAGAGTCACACCGTGATGGATATTTTTAATTAAAACATTCAATTTCCAGTAATGGGTAACTTATCTCTTTCAATTTTAAGAAGCTTTATTCTTACTCAGTGTTTGAAAGCCTCAGCAAAGCATTCTACTGTCATACAGTAGAATGGGGCATCAGGAGCTTTTTTCACAAGACAGCATTGATGTAAGCAGCAATAGGCAAGTACTGCAACAGTGGGTGGTTCTCGTGCTGGTTTTATTTGGCCAGGGTGACTAATTTCTACCCAAAGGGAAGCAGCTTCTCTTAACACATTATCTCCTACATTAACATGGAAAGGAGGCAGTCTTGGGGGCCAATAAATAATGCCTCTGCCTTCTTCCTTGGTCCAAGTTAGGAACAAATGCTAAAATTTTCAGTAATTTCCACTATATTTCCTGAACATAAAGTATGTGATTTTCCATTCTTGAAATTATACTGAATTTTCTCTATTATTCACATTATAAGAACACTTAAAAAGTATGTATTCTTGGGAACTTTTTGTACAAGATTTTTTTAGTTTTTACCACTAAATTATCATAGTGGTAAAATTAAAAATCACAAAACAACATTTTGCTGAAATCTATGTGGCTAGAAAAGTGGCACTGATGAGTTTAATTTGTCTATAAAATATCCAGCTCAATATATCCAATTGGTAAAAATGTGAGATTAGAAGTCAGGAGAGAGGTTAAGGTTATACAAGTAGATTTGAGAATCTTAAGCATATAGAGTATAATTGAACATACAGAAGCTGATGACATCACCAGACAGAGGAGAGAAGGTCCAGGAGGGAGCCCTGGGGGACAACCAAGATAAGTAGTCAGGACTTGGTTGAAGATCCAGTAAATAAGAGCAGTTAGAAAGGAGGAGAATCAGAAAAGAGCTATGTCATCAAAGAGAGAAGAGACTATTAAGAAGGAGGTGATTACAGTAATAGCAATATTGTTATAACAATCAACTGTGAAAGACTTACTCTTACCAATACAATGATCCAAAGCAATTTCAAAGGATTCATGATGAAAAATGCTATCCATCTCCAAAAAGAGAGAACTGATATACTCTGGGTGCAGACTGAAGCATACCTTTTTCATTTTCTTAATTTTTCTTGCCTTTTGGTTAATATGGAACATGGTTTATTATGGAAATATATTTTGCATGACTTCTCAGGTATAATGGGGTATCATACTGCTTGCCTTCTCAATGAGTGGGGGAAGGGTAAGAGGGAGAGAATCTGGAACTGAAAATTTTCAAATGAATGTTATGTCCTTTAAAAAATAAAAGAAGAAAGTGATCAACAATGTCAAAAGCTGCAGGGAAGTCAAAAAGGATGAAGACTAAATAAAGGCCATTAGATATGTCAATCAAGAGATCTTCAGTAACTTTTGGAGAGCAGTTTCATTTAAATGATGAGGTCAAATGCTAAAACGTAGAAAGTTAAGAGAGTAAGAGGAAAAGGAAGTGGAAGCATTGATTGTAGAGGAAAAATATGGACAATTGTTAGCAGAAACTGATGGATCAAGTGAGTGAAGAGGGAAACATGGGTATATGTGTAGGCAGTAAGGATGTAACCTACCAATAGACAGGAAGATATTAAACATAAGTGAGGAAATGGAAAATAATAGAGGGGGCAATCTACTGGACAAGACAGGAGGTAATGGGATCAGAGGAACTTGGCAGGAGAAAGGTCATCTGTTCATGGGAAAGAGGGGTAAAGGAGGAGGTCATGGCTGAAGGCACCTGCGTGATGTTAGATAAGAAAGAAATAAGAAGAGGGAGCTCTCAGCAAATGGACTCAACTTTTTCAGTGAAATATGAAGCAAGGTTATCAGCTAAAAAGGTACAAGGAGGGAGAACCACAGGAGGTTAAAGGAAGAATGAAAAAATTTGGAAAAGTAGTTGTGGTGAGGGAGAAAGTGAGTCAATTAGGGAGGTATAAAAAGATTGCCTTTGATGCAGCACCAAGTTGAAATTGTGCTGGAAACAGAAATACAAACAAAGAAACAAAAAATACAAGCAAAAACAAAGGCAGTTCCCACCCTCAAGGAGATTATATTCTCTTGAGGGAAGACAATGAATGAAAAGGAATTGAAAGGGATGGAAGGGAGACAGGAATGAAGGATGATTAGCTTAGGCACTTTCTCAAAATCAAAGTTTCAGGAGGAATTCACCAAAAAAGAGGGGGCCACAGAGGTGGAGGTGTCTTCCAAGGTGAAAAGGCAACTGAGATCTAGTGACTTTTATTGTTTTAAATTTTTAGCACTTCATTTACTATATATGACTTGACCTAGGGAAGGTCAACTTCTCTACAACCTAGAGGAAATATCATCCCTTATCCTTCTGATTTCCTAACCATACTAAACAAATTTTCAAATATGTCTTTACTTATGTCTCATAGTCTCAGTCTAGGGACATATTTGATTTAAATTCATCCTTGAAAAACTCCCACTTGACCCTTCTACGCCCTCCAATCATTCATTGTCCTTTTACAGCCAAACTCCTTGAAAATAACTGCCTTCACTTCCTCACTTCCAATTCACTTCTGGACCCTTTACAATCTGGCTGCTGACCTACTCCACCACTACCACCACTTTGTCTCTCCGAAGTTGCCCAAGATCATTTAAATGCCAAATCTGATGACTTTTTAATCAATCCATTCTTATTCAATCAATCAGCCAGAATTTACAAAGCACTAAGTACAAGCCAGGCATTGTGCTAGGCACTAGAAATGCAAAGACAACTATCTTCACCTCTGCATGTTACTGACATCTAGAAGATTATATTCTTGACCTATCTTTAGCATCAACTACTTATGATCATCCTCCACTGCATTCTTGGATTCTCTTTAGCATCTGACATTTCTGACCATCCTCCTCTCTGAGTATTTACATTTGTTTTCCTTGTTTCTCTTTCTGTCTTTCTAACCTTCCTTAGTCTCCCATTCTGGATCATCAATGACTTCAGGCCTCTCATCTCCTGCTGTGCCTATACTTTGAAAGTAGAAGAATGGCACTTCCCACTCAAAGAGAAACATTCTCACACTGATAATACCTTCCACTTCCCAGTGACTCTCAACTCCTAGAGATCAACATCCAAACCTCATTCCTCACTCCCTACCACCCAATTCCTCATTCCCATCCCCTTTAATCATCCTACTCCAAAATTTAGTCCAAACTCCACCCAATCTTCTGGATTGCCTGTCCCACAGGCAAAAACTTCCCTTTATCTTAAATGTACTCCAGTTCTACCCCTTTCTTCTATTAGCTCTTAATGAAAACAGGATTCCCCTTGATCATAGTCTTCCTGTCCATTCTTTCCAGTACTAGCTGCACCTTCACTCATTTTCCTCAGCTCATGTATTAAGACCAGGGAACTGCAATACTGCTTGCTCCCCAGTGCCACTTTCAGGTTCTCCTCCTTCTCCTTTCACTCAATAATTTCTTTTCCTTTCAGATTCACGCTGTTCATATCAACTATCCAATCAAAATCCTGGTACCTGTTGTCTACAGATACCCAGGTCACTCACCTTCCTTCCTCAACGAATCCCTGGCTTATAATTGTTCTTACAAGTTCAAAGTCATGTCATCATTCAAAGATGATGAGAGAACGTTACCATAGAGGTCCTCAACATCAACATATTTTAAAAAGTAAAAAAAAAAAATCTAAAATTAAAATTAATATCAATAATTTAAACACTTTATCTCCAACTACTCAATAATTATCCCAGCATTGTCTTAAGTCTATGAAGAAATAAGAAAAGTGGGAAATTAATAAGAGAAAAAGGAAAAATATTACTGACTAAAATACCTCCACCATTATGTGGTGTAAATAATGACAATTTAAAAAACAGAACTGGACAGGATCTTAAGAACTCTTTCCTTCTTTCCCAAGAAAAGGAATCAGTTTTATTTAGTTCTGAGACATCAGATGACTCTCCATCTATCAAAATTTGGAATAGGACCTGAAGTCAATTCCCAATGCTTAATCTAACTACTTACATGCCACTTTCCTAGGTTTGTTTGCTTTTCTATAAAATGAGGCCTCTCCTAGCTCAAAATTTTATGATTTTAAAAATCCTGCAATACCTTGAGATAACCAGACTTAATCTCATTCCTAGATTTCTAAATCAGGGTTTTAGATTAGTGCCATAAGAGGGCAAGAGGAAATCAAGGAAATGTATCACTATAAAGGAGATGGGCAAGTCATGCATTCTGACAGAAGGATAACAGAAAGTCATATATGTGCATATATACATATGCTGGTGGGTTGTGATTTGCACCAATAAAGGGTGAAATTTCTCAACCTAACCAAGTATCTTGACTTGGTGCTTTGTATAGCAGAGGCACTTTATACAGATTCACTTAACTAAACCATGTAAAAAGTCACTCATTCTCCTTCAAATAATTCAGTTACAACTTAAGAAATTACCTGGGCAGAAAGAATGCATCCAATTGGTTCTTTGAAACTCAAAATCCTGATTTTGGTAAGATAAATAAATCTGCTTAAAACTACTTTCCTGTAGAAAGACCATGATGCATTGAAGGAGGAATTATCATAGGACTTTGCAGCTGAACCAGACTATGGCAGAAAGCAAAGACTGATGTCCTCACACAAATTCTTAAATTACAGCTTCTCCACCTCTCCATCTGTCCAGCTGCTTTCTGACACTCAGTATGATATTTAATGAAAATGTTGTTTCAAATATACAAATGAGAAATGGAGAGTTATGGCCCCAGAATCAGAGATTTAGAGTTAGCAAGAACCTTAGAAACCTCTGTTTTAAAGGTGTGAAAACTGAGCATCTGAGAAATTAGGTGACTTTCTCAAAATGGCATGTACTACATTTTACAACTCTAAATTGATAAATGCTGAGTAGGGTGAGATGCACTTAAGAACATGAAAAGAATTTCAAATATAGAATACTTAACTATTTCCCATTAATATTGCTCTCTATAAAGACTTGGCTCTCTATGTATTAACATTAATGTAATTTAAGGAGTATACATGAAAACTTAATCCACACAATGAAAGTTCTAGCTCAAACCACATCAGAGTTCCTTCTTTAAAGAGGATGATGGTGTGAGGTTATAACACTGCCAACAACTCATATCATAACAGTGTCTTAATGGTCTGGAAGTCCTTTCCTCACCATTCTCCTCATTTCATAAATAAGGCTGAAGCTTAGCAGATAAAGTGGCTTACCATGGATCAAAGCACTATGAGGGGCAGAGCTACAATTTAAAGCCTCTTCTGATTTGAAATCCACTAGTTTTCCTACAATACCAATGTTACCACTCATGGAGTACATACAAAGTAAGTAAATTACATTTATAGTATATCTTCAAGAGGAAGACAGTGTTTTTTATCCTGACTTCAGAAAACAGCTTTTTTTTCTTCCTACTATTCTAGTTCTGTTTATGAAGACAAACTCTCAACTATGGCTCCAAGAAGCTGTAGCATGCACAGCAGCCACACCCCAGTAAAATCATCTCAGCAGACAGGCTCAACCAGGTAGAGGGTAACCAACCGGCCCCAAATCTGCCTGTGAATTAGAAGAACATCTATCCCAAGCAAGTGAAGACTTTCCCCAATAGAAAGGGTGGACAAGAATAATTTGTTCCAATGGCCATGAAGGCAACTGAAGCAGGCACTATAGAGTGCTTGCTAAGTATTTAGAGCTTGGTCAGGCATCAAAAAGATCAAGGTCATCCAGTGTATCCTTAACTCTAGACAGTTATCTTGAATTCTGTCCTGCCAATGGACTTCAATGACTCAGAAAGAGAAAGTGAGGCTTTGCACAACTCTTAAGTCCTTTGCCTCACTTAAATCCAATTCATGCACAAGTCAAGACATCACCCATGATGTCACTGATTCTCTAGAAAAGGAAAGACAAACAGTAATAATAACACAAAGACAGATAAACAAAATATGTTTGCCAATATCAGTGTCCAGTCTTCAAAGCACTGCACAAAACAAAAATCTAAACCACTGGAAAGTTAAGATTCACTAGGACTAAGAACATCCTATACAACTTGGCATCAATGCAGGGCATAGTAAGCAGAGTAATGGATTTAAATCCTGGCTCTGCCACTGTCATCTTTATGATGTTGGGCAAGTCACTCAACTTCTCTAGACTTCAGTTTCCTTATCCATAAAACAAAGAAGTTACACTTGAAAATTTCTAAGGTTGCTTTCAGCTATATATGTAAGATCATGAGAATTCAATAGTCAACTGATACATCTAATCCTACCTACCTACAACCACTAGTAGAAATCAATCAATTAAGAAGCATCAGGCAGACACTGAACGAGATAATGACGATACAAAGACAAAAGTGAAAATATTTCCTGCCCTACAAGAGCTTACAGTATAGCCAGGACAGATCCAAGAATCCAAGACACACACACACACACACACACACACACACAGACACTCTTTTAGTGGGAAAGCAGTATTAGCCCCTGGAGGTCTGCATAGATGCTACAGTAGGGTAGATCTAAGTATGGAAACCAAAGATGAAGTGTCACATGTAAGGACCAGCATGAAGATTACTTTGGTGGAATCACAATGTATATGGAAGGTAGTAACATGCTATTATTTGAAAGGTAAGTTGGGACCAGGTTGAAATGAGCTTAAGAAAATTTATTTGTTATGCTGGAGGTAATGTGATGAGTAGTGGTGTTTAATGAGTAGGGAAGTTACAGATTTACACTTCAGAGTCAGATTTACATTTTACGAAAATCATTTTAGATGACGTTAGGCGAAGATGGTTACCTGAAAGGGAGGTAGACTGCATGGTTCCCACATACTACTACTTCAGCAAAATTCTTCTACTCACACCTACCAAATAATAACCAAGAAATCCAGGGGAAAACTACAGTCAATTACCCCTTCTACCCTAGAACAATACAAGAGATTAAAGGGCAAAAAGAAGCCTGCAAGCAAAACATGATCAGCAGATCAGATCATCTGAACAGCAGATGAGAGGTGGGACAGGAACACAGGTAATCTGCAAGGCTCTGTGGCTGGAAACAGTGAAAGCAGAAGCCTCCCTGAGAGAAACCACTGGGGGTTTGGGCAGGGGCAGGGAGACTAGAGCACAAAGCAACAGGATGCAGATCTTAGAGACCCTGGGAGCAATGAACTCAGATCAGGACATCCCAGGCCCAGGGTAATGTCTCTGTTCTGAGATGCTAGAAAAGGGCCTGGAGAGGAATCTCAGAAGTCAAGTAACTGGCTGGGAAAATGCCCAGAAAAGGGGAAAAAAA
>JAQQSK010007625.1:0-13894 GCA_028658325.1 Potorous gilbertii | reverse complement strand
TCTTCCCAATTTTTCCTCCACCTGTCTAACTTGATTTTCAAAATCCTTTTTGAGCTCCTCCAGGCCTGAGCCCATGGGATATCTATTTCAGATGTTTGGGATACAGAGGCCTTGACTCCTATGTCTTTGCCTGATGGTAAGCAGTTTTCTTCCTCATCAGAGAGGAAGCTTGAAATCATTTGGTCATCAAGAAAATAATCTTCTATGTTGTTAGTTTTTTTTCCCTTTTCTGGGCATTTTCCCAGCCAGTTACTTGACTTCTGAGAGTCCTCTCCACCCCCACCTAGGTCCATCCAGCTAGTGCTTGGGGTCCAAGATTCACATGCTGCTCCCCAGCTTCAGTGCTTTCGGCAGCTGGCTGGCTGCTATTCAGGGAAGATTGAATCAGGTTCTCAGGTGGGGGCAGCGCTGCCTCCCAGGTTCAGTTCTCTCAGGGGGTTTATGCAGAGACCTTTTGTAATAGAGCTCCTGCCTGCTCAGGGAGCCTCTGACCACCTGCTGCCTCTGCCCCTGCCTCTGCTTCTGCCTCCCAAAGGGGCCTGAGTCCAAGAGACACCCTGCTCCCCTCTCAACCTGTCTCTCTCACTGACCTGTGAGTCTGTGGGTGGAGGGACCTTCGTGGCTGCTGGAGATTCTGTCCCTGAAGCTTGCTCGGGTCTGATCGCTCCTCTCAGTGCCACATGGCCAGGGCAGGGCAGGGTACCACTCCCATCCAGTGTGCAATGTACCTTCAGGATTGGTTTTTCAGGGCTCTCTGGAACAGAAATCTCCTTCACTGTGTTGCTGTGTGGCTTCCATTGTTCCAGAATTTGTTGGGAGTTCTTTTTAGAGGAAATCCATGGGCTGTGGGTTGGGAGTTGGCATATGTGAGTCTTTCTATTCCGCTATCTTGAATTGCTTGCTGTTTTAATGAGAGTAAGTCGGAAGGGAGAATGGAAAGAATGTGGACCTCAAAACTTTAAGAATGAATGTTAAAAATTGTTTTTGCATGCAACTGGAAAGTAAACTATACAGGCAATGAGGTATAGAAATCTATCTTGCCCTATAGGAAAATAGAGAGGAGGGGGATGGAAGAAGAAGGGAGTGATAGAAAGGAGGCAAATTGGGGAAAGGGGTGGTTATGATGCATGTTATCCTGTGGGAGGGGAGGGGAGAAACGAGAAAATTTGGAATTCAAAATCTTGCAGAGGTAAATGTTGAAAATTATATATATATATGTTAAAAGCTTCCTGTTATCAGAGTTCTCTCTCTGTCTCTCTCTGCCTGTGTTTCTCTTTTTTTCTCTTATTGTTTCTGTCTCCATCTGTTTGTATGACATCTCTCCATTCTCTCCTCCACTCTAGCCCTCATTTCTTCTCTCTTTTTCTTTGCTTTAGAACTAGTAATTCTTCGTGTTTATGTGCATAAGTTGGTCTGTACCCAAGATGTATAATCTAATGTCATCTGATTTTTGAGAATTCTTTTTTGTTTATATTTTAGTGTTATACATTTTATCTTGAATTTATTAGCATTTTATTGTTTTGCATGTTTATTGGGTTAAAATTTTCCTTTCAAACTCATGATCTAAATTGGTCCCTCTAAACCCTTCCGTCCTTCTTACAACATTTTCTTTTCACCCAGAGGCTTACAACCAGTCAAACATTCTGTCTCCCACAAACTAATGAGCTCAATTTATTGATAGTGAAGAAGGTGGGCAGTTGCATCCCCAAATTAGCTTTTTGAGAACACTCTTACACATAGAGATGTTTGTCATGAATTTGACAATACATTTCAATTGAAATTTTAATAAGTCAGTCTCTGAAAACAAAATGGCCTACTCAGCAATTCCCAAAATAGGCTTTATCAACTACCATTGCAACTCATCCTACTACATGTCTGTTTATGTAGCATTGCTGTCAATATGGATACTGGATATAAATAACACCGTTATCCTGTGAAACAAACATTTCTCCTTCTCTATCTCCCTTCTTCCCTCCCACCTCTTGACTGAAATGCCTTTTCCTTTCAACATCTTTTCATTCATTGAAATATGTACATTTTCACTCATTTCATAAACAGCAAGTTCAGTTCAGAGCTTGATAGTTTTTAGTGTTTTATCAGAGTTAAGGATATCAGCTCAACCAAGCACCATGAATACAAAATGAAACTCAAAGAAAAATTATTCCTGCTTAGAATATGAACTTAATATCTCTGGTGGTGAGAAGATCAAATTATATCAAGTTGCATTCAGTCATCACACAAGTCTGGTAAATTATGTGCCTTTAATTTGTTTCCTCTTGTTATTGTTGAAAAACAGAAGACTAAGTGATAAAAGTTAACAGTGGTGCACATTATCCTGGCAGAGCAAAACGCAGCTTTAATTCTTAGTTGATCTTTATAATATAGGATTCTTTATTTGGATGATTTCAAGTAAATATTATTCCTCATAGAGTAGCTGACAGATGGTCAATTTAAAAGTAACTTCTTACAAAACAATGTAATGTTGGACAATCAAATATGATAGATAAAGAAAAAAATAGAAAGGCTTTACAGAGGCCCCTTTTGACTGTCTTCCTGACTTCCTTTGGACCTCAAAATCATTTACTTTCTATTGCTTGTTCAAATACAACTTTCCTCATACCTTCTTCCTCCTCATCTGATAATAGCCTAAAAACACCATGACCAAATCACCATCAAATATCCCACTGTAAGGCTTCTGGATCCTTCATTTTGGGTGGGGGCGAAGACTTCACTGCCTTCCCTGTTTTCTCCCCTGCCCTGTCTAATTCTTTATTTCAAATTCATGCCCCATGAAGGAAACCTTTGCACACACATTCACTTTTCAAGGACTTTTGAGTGTTATCTTTTTTTATTAGAATATAAGATTCTTAGAGGCAGAGATAATCTTAATTTTTAAAATTGCTCTCTCTCTCTCTATATATATACCCAGCATTTAGCAGTGTCTGATAGTAAGTGGTTTTGTTAAGCATAATATTTCCTTCTTTCTATACTATTCCTCACTAGATATAATAACATGAAAAAACTATGGAATCATAGTTATCTGTTTTTTTAAACTATTTGAATTCTATTTTTTTTACCTTTGAATGACTTTATTTTTTAAAAAATTAGCATTTTACTTTTGGTGCATGCAAAAACTATTTTTAACAGTCATTTTTAAATGTCTATTTACTTATTTTTAGTTTTCAACATTCATTTCTACAAAATTTTGAGTTCTGAATTTTCTCCTCATCTCTCCCCTCCCTCTACCCCATAACACCTAGCATTCTGATTACCCCTTCCCTCATTATTCCCTCTCTTCTATCATATCACTCCCTTCCCTTATCCCCATCTTTTCTCTTTTCTTGTAGGGCAAATAGATTTCTCTACCCCACTACCTGTATTTCTTATTTTCCAGTTGTGTGCACCAACAATTCTCAACATTCATTTCTAATACTTTAAATTCCAACTTCTCTCCCTCCCTTTCCACCCATCCCCATTGAGAAGGTAAGCAATATAATATAGGCTATATTTGGGTAGACTTCCATAATATTCTGGTTATATAAGACTGACTGTATTTCCCTTTATCTATCCAGTTCCCCATTTATTCTATCTCCCATTGGACCTTTCCCTCCCGAAAAATGTTTACTTCTAACTACTCCCTTTCCCCATTTTCCTTCTCTTCTATCATCCCCTTTACCTCACTTGTCCCCTTCTCCCCTAATTTTCTGTAGTGTAAGATATATTTTCATACCAAAATGAGTGAGCACATTATTCCCTCCTTAAGCCAAATGTGAAGAGAGTACACTTCACGTTTTCCCTCTTGCCTCCTCCCCTTTTTCCGCCATTGAAAAGGCTTTTTCTTGCCCTCCTTTGGGAGTGATAATTTCCCTGATTCCATTTCTTCCTTTCTCCTCCCAATATATTCCTCTCTCACTTCTTAATTTTATTTTTATAAATATCATCCCTTCCTATTGAACTCCACCTGGGCGCTCTTTCCCTCCCTCTCTCTCTCTCTCTCTCTCTCTCTCCCTCCATATATATATACACACACATACATACATTCATTCATACACACACACACATATGTGTGTGTGTGTGTGTGTGTGTGTGTAATCCCTCCAACTCCTCAGATACTAAGAAAATTCTTGAATTACAAATATTATCTTTCCATCTAGGAATGTAAACAATTCAACTTTAGAAAGTCCTTTATGATTTCTCTTTCCTGTTTACCTTTTAAATTTTCTTTTCAAATTTTCAATTCAGTTCTGGTCTTTTCATCAGGAATGCTTGAAAGTCCTCTATATCACTAAATGACCATTTTTTTATCCTCAAGTATTATACTCAATTTTTCTGGGTAGATGCTTCTTGGTTTTAATCCCAGTTCCTTTGACTTCTGGAATATCCTATTCTAAACCCTTCATTCCCTAGATCCTTAAATCCCTAAATCCTGCCAGATCCTGTGTTATCCTAATTGAATTTCTACTATACTCGAATTGTTTCTTTCTAGTTGCTTGCAATATTTTCTCCTTGACCTGGGAACTCTAAAATTTGGCCACAATATTCCTAGGAATGGCTCTTATTCAAGGTCTTTTTCAGGTTATCTCTGGATTCTTTTAATATTTATTTTGCCCTCTGGTTCTAGAATATCAGGGCAGTTTTCCTTGATAATTTCAAGGAAGATGATGTCTAGGTTCTTTATTTGGTCATGGTGTTCAGGTAGTCCCATAATTTTTAAATTGTCCCACCTGTATCAGTTTTCCAAGTCAGTTGTTTTTCCAATGAGATATTTTACATTATCTTCCATTTTTTCATTCTTTTGGTTTTGTTTTCTAATTTCTTGGTTTCTCATAAAGTCATTAGCTTCCATCTGCCCCCTTCTAATTTTTAAAGAACTTTTTCTTCGGTGAGTTCTTGAACATCTTTTTCTATTTGGCTAATTAAAACATTCTTCTCCTCATCGGCTTTTTTTTTTTCATTTCTCTTCTCAATTTTTCTTCCACCTCTTTTACTTGAATTTCAAAATCCTTTTTGAGCTCCTCCACAGCCTGAGACTATTGCATTTTTATTTTGGAGGCCTCTGATAGTAAGTATTGTTCTTCCTCATCTGAAAGGATGGAAGAAAATACCTGTTCACCAAGAAAATAATCTTCTATAGTCTTATTTTTTCCCCTTTCTTGGGCATTTTCCCGGTGAGTTACTTGACTTTTGAGTCCTTTGACAAGAAAGGGGTATACTCTGGGAACCTGTAAATTTTCAGTTCCTCCCAGGTGGCACAATCAAGGGAAAGGAGTTTACTCCTCTCATGGCCTGCACTCTGGTCTGGGAGCTACCAAACCTTTTCTGCCTAGAATCTGCAAGTAGAATTCCCTTTCCAGAGCTCTAACAACTCCACTATGCCAGCCAGCACTCTTCCTCACCTCACCCCCAGACAGCCACTTAGGACTGAGATTCAGATCAGCAGCTCAATTCCCCCAGTTCATTTAGGCTGAGGGTTCCAAAACCGGATGCTGCTGCTGCTGCCACTGCCACAGCTGCTGGGGGCTGGGGCTAAGGGAGGACACTGCTCTCTTCTCACTCAGGAGAAAAAGTTTTTCACTGACCTTTGAAGTGTCTTTGGCATTTGTAGGTAGAAGGATCTGAGAACTGCTTCTGCTGCTGAGAATTCCACCCCAGAGCCCTGTTCTAGCCCTATCCCTGCTGCACCGTGTGGCCAAGGCTGGGCTGGGATCCGTGGGCCGTACTACTCTCCTCGCCCCTTGTGATAGACCTTTCCTGTCTGCCTTCCAGGCTACCTTGGGTTGGAAATCTCTTTTACTCTGTTGTTTTGTGACTTCTGCTGCTCTAGAATTTGTTTAGAGTCATTTCTTACAGGTATTATGTGGGCTGACTGGGAAGAGCTAGAGTATGTGCATCTTTCTACTCTGCCATCTTGCTCCACTCCCTTCAACAGTCATTTTTAAAACTATGAATTCCAATTTCTCTCCTGTCTTCTCTCCCAAATCCAGGCAAGCAATTTGATATAGCTCATACAAGTGTAGTGATTCAAAAAGAGGCTTTTATCAGAGAAACTTGCTTCAAAATTTTTTCAACTTTACTATTGCTAACTGTATTTCCTTTCATCTTATTCCTTAAACCTGTTTATTCTATTTTCTCTCACCATTCACCCTATCACTACTCAAAAGTGTTTTGTTTCCTATTGCCTACCTTCTACTTACTACCTCCCACCCTTGTCTTACGTCATTCCCCTTATATTCTTATAAGGTAAAGAAAATATCTATGCCCAATTGAGTGTGTCTGTGTTCTATCTTTGAGCCAATTCTGAAGAGAGTAAGATTCATTCCATCATTCTCACCTAACCCCTCTTCCCTTCTACTATAAAAGCTTTTCCTTACCTCTTTTATGTGAGAAAAATGAGCCCATTCTACCTCTCCCTTCTTTCTCCCATTACATTCCTCTCTCACCCTTTAATTTTATTTTCTAGATGCCATTCATATTCAACTCACACTTATGCCACTTGTGTGTGTATGTGTGTGTGTGTGTATGTGTGTGTGTGTGTGTGTATACTCCTTCTAAATGTCATGATAATGAGAAAGTTCTTATGTGTTGGAATTATTATCTTTCAATGTAGGAATATAAACAGTTTAACCATATTTACTCCCTTATGATTTCCCTTTTCTGTTTACCTTTTTATGTTTCTTTTGAGTCTTTTGTTTGAAAGTCAAATTTTCTATTCCGCTCTGGTCTTTTCATCAAGAATGCTTGAAAATCCTCCATTTCAGTGAATATCCATTTTTGTCCTGAAAGATTATACTCAGTTTTGCTGAGTACATGACTCTTGGTTATAAGTCTAGCTCCTTTGCCTTCTAGAATATCATATTCCAAGCTCTCTAATTCATTAATGCAGAAGCTGTTAAAACTTGCGTATCCTGACTGTGGCTCCATGATACTTGAATTGTTTCTTTCTGTCTGCTTGAAATATTTTCTCTTTACCTGGGAGTTCTGGAATTTGGCTAAAATATTCCTGTGAGTTTTTATTTTGGGATCTCTTTCCACAGGTAACTGAGGGTCTTTTTCAATATCTATTTTGCCCTCTAGCTCTAGAATATCAGAGCAGTTTTCCTTGATAATTTCTTCAAAGATAATTTTTAGGCATTTTTTTTTCAAATCATATTACCTGCTTTTAGGTAGGCCATTAATTTTTAAATGATTTCTCCTGGATTTATTTTGTAGGTTACTATTTTTTAAATGAGATATTTCACATTCTTCTATTTTTTCATTCTTTTGCTTTTGTTTCATTTGTCTCCATTTATTATAAAGTCATTAATTTCCATTTGCTATATTCTAATATTTAAGGAATTATTTATTTAGTTAATTTTGGTACCACCTTTTCCATTTGGTCAATTCTACTTTTTAAAGATTGCTTTTTTCTTCAGTGAATTTTTGTGTCTCCTTTTCTCCCTCAAATTTGGTCAGTGCTGCTTTTTAAAGCATTTTTTTCCTCATTGGCTTTTTGTCTCTCTTTTCCTTTTGACCTAATCTATTTTTAAGGTGTAGTTTCATTCAGTCTTTTGGTGTCTTCTTTACTAAGCTGTTGACTCTCTCTTCATCATTGCCTTGCATTATCAATCATATTTATCTCCCTAATTTTTCCTCCACTTCTCTTGCTTGATTTTCAAAATCCTTTTTGAACTCTTCCATGGTCTGAGATCAATTCATATTTTTCTTGGAGGCTTTGGACGTAGGAGCTTTGACTTTGTTATCTTGTGAATACATGTTTTGACCTTCCTTGTCACCATAATAACTTTTTAGGGTTAAAATTATTTTCTATTGTTTCCTCATTCTACCAATCTGGATTTTGATTTTTAACTCTTTTTGAAAGTAGGTCTCTTCTTCCAGACTGCAAAGCCCTCTGTGCTAAGCTTCTGAGGTTTTATGTAGCTGTTTTCAGAGATGTTTCTAGGCACCTTTAAGTATTCAGTTCTTCCAAGGTGGTATGATCTAAAGAGAGGTGTGTTTACTACTCTCCTACTGGCCTGTGCTCTGGTCTGTGAGAGACCACAAGCAATATTTTCTGCCCTAGAACTGTAAGGAGAGTTCCCTGCTCCTCTGTGGCCCCATGCTCTGCTGTGCTTAATGGTCCTCCTTGTCATGGAACTCCCATTTAAGAGTGCAACACAGAACTGAAGATGGGCAAAGCAATAGAGTTCTACCTCTGTTCTAGCAAAGAGACTCCTGTAATCTCCCTCTGAGTAGCTCTTCAACCACCTTACTATCTCTGTACTGAGAGCTCCAGAAGCAGCAGCAGCTGCTACTGTTACTGATTCAGTGGCTCCCAAGGCCTGCTCCAGGTTTGCTGGGGCCCTGTCTGGGTTCATGTGCCCATACTCTGACTTCCTCTCTCATTTACGTGAGACATACTGACCAGCTGACCTTTTAAGTTATCTTTGGCTGGAAAATTATTTTACCCTATTATTGTTTGGGTTCTGCTATTCCAGGAATTATTTTATGGCATTTTTAAAAGTGTTTTGAGGGGTTTGGGGAAGAATGTAAGGAAGTCTTGTCCCCTTTTTCCACAATCTTGGCACCATCACCACCCCATTTTGAGCTATTTGCATTGTTTTTGTGCTGAACACTGTACACAATGTCCCTCACTAAAGGAGATTGATCAATTTCACTTTAGTCCTGTCCTTGCTGATCAATCATACATTGATTTAGTAATTATTTTTACATGTCAAATATATGTAATACCCTTCAGAAAAAGTCCTAGTCCAGTGAATTATAATGCTACAATGGTGACCATGGGATTAGCAACTATATGTTACAGAAGTCTAATCTCTGATAAGTACTATTAAGAATAAGAGTTTAAGTATTACTTTATGGATCAGTGGATTAGTTTAGATACACAAGACATGGTAGTAAATGACTATAGTAGTAAACCCCAAAACTCCAGTTTCTGTGGTAAGAATTCTCTATTAGACAAAATCTCGTGGGATAACTGGAAAATAGTAAGGCAGAAACTAGTCATAGACCAATATCTCACACATGTTAGAAAGATAAGGTCAAAATGGGTATATGATTTAGATATAAAGGGTAAAACCATAAGTAAATTAGCAGAGCAAAGAATAGCAGAATTCTGAGAAGTAATTTTAAAGCCAGTGTTTCTAATAAATGCCTCATTTCTAAAACATACAGAGAACCAAATTCATAAGAACATATCATTCCTTGATAAATAAATGGTCAAAGGATACAAATAGGCAGTTTTCAGAGGAGAAATTAAAGCAATCTATAATCACATAAAAACATGCTCTAAATCACTATTAATTAGAGAAATGCAAATTAAAACCACTGTGAGGTATCACCTCACACTATCAGATTGGCCAATGTGACAAAAAATGAAAATGACAAAATTTGGGGGAAGATGTGGAAAAAAGTGGAATAGAAATGCAGTGTTAGGGGAATTGTGAACTGATCCAACCATTCTGGAGAGCAGTTGGAACTATGACCAACGAGCTATAAAACTGTGTATACCCTTTGATCCAGCACTACCGCTACTAGGTCCTCCAAAGAGATCATACTAGGTGTTCCAAAGAGATCATAAAAAAGGGAAAAGTACTCACATGAACAAAAATATTGAAAGTAGTTCTTTATGTAGTGAAAAAATTTGGAAATTAAGGGGATGCCCACCAATTGGGAAATGACTGAACAGTTGTGGTATATGGATGTAATGGAATACTATTGTTCTATAAGAAAAAGTGAGCAGGCAGATTTCAGGAAAAAAAAATGTAAAGACTTACATGAACTGATGCTGGATGAAGTGAGCAGAAGAAAATGGATAGTAGTAATAGTACTTTAAGTTTTACAAAACAATTTGCATATCTCCTTTGAGCTTCACAGAAATCTTGTGAAATCAATGTGGTATTTATAACAATTTTATCAATAAAACAGGATCAGAGAATTAAAGTAACTTGATCATCATCTCTCAGAAAGTGCTTAGACTCAAATTTAGTCCTTCTCCTATCTTTGGGTGTACTACCAAGGTTCAAACCTGATCCTTTCCTTCCTCCTCTCTCCTCTACCTGTCTGATATTACTAACTTCTATGGTTTCAGTTTTCATGTTTATCCAAATAATTCCTCATTTGTCTACAATATAGACAATTCAGGTCTACAAACACATCCCTAGTCTCTTTCATGAGTCTTGGTACTACATCACTAACTGCCATTGGACATTTCCAATTATATATTCCTAGGCATTTAAAAATCAAAATGTCTGATACAGAGCTCACATTTGTCCAACTCTATCTCTCCTCTTAACTTTGTTTCTCAAGTGCCTCAAAATCCAGACTTGCAATCTTGATTTCATGTTTTACTCTCCCAAAAACCTGTACAAATCAGTTGTTAATTATTACCTACCTCCATAAAAATCTCTTTACAAGTCACTTTCACACCATGATTACTTGAATTCAAATCCTCATTGCTTCTCATCTAAACTCTCACAAGTGCTGTCCTGATTGGTATTGACTCTCTTGGACATTAAAAATCACCTATAATTTACTTCACTCTCAATTCTCCAGCCATTTCCTCTACAGTTTCATGACTAACCCATGCTCCTCTTGGGATAATCTTCCTCACTGATCTTTCTGGAGGCATTAACTATGATTAAGTCAACTTTGTCATTGTTTTTGGATAGGATGAGTCAATCTATTCCTCTATGTCCCCATTCACAATCACTTTGAATTTTGAATCAAAAAGTATCCCTACTCACTGCCCTTTTTTGTTATTCCCCCCATTAGAATATAATTTCTTTGAAGTCAATGCTTTTGCTTTTATAGTTATATCTCTAGCAGTTAGTAAATCTCTTACATAGTAAGTATTTGATCAGTTTTTATTCACTTAGTCTTCCTTCATCAAATGTCTCCCTTCTCCAATCAACTTTCCAGACAACTACCAGATTGATATTCTTCTCATGTCTGACCTCATCACTACCTGTTCCCTAACTCTAGTGAATCTCTATTGCTTTTAGAATAAAAAATAAATCCCTGTTCTGGTTCAAGTCTATATTTCTAAACTTATTACCTATCACTCTCCATGTACACACTACATTCAGTGTTCCAAACTAACCTTTTTTTGCAGTTCTTCTTACATTCTGCTCTATTTTCTTATCACTAAATCTTTGCCTAGGATGATCCCTTCAGCTGGAATGCAATTCTTCTCATTTTGATATCTTAAAATCCCTAGTTCTCTTGCCATTTTTACTTTACAGACTGTGCGTGGACATCCTACACAAGGAATATTATGACCTTATTGAGATTTGTTCATTTATCACATATTTAAAATACTGTAGAAGTGATAAATAACTATTTTTTTTGTCCTAAGATTAAGGAGTAAAATTTTAGGTATTTAATAATATTTTTATATCATAATAAGATTCCATCCTAGGGACTGTTGCCAATGTGCTAGTCATTGAATTCAGGGTATTTAAATCAATATCAGTAGAGTTTATTATGTTGATGTTCTTTGATGGATACAGCTAGAGCCAGGTAGAGGCTTTTACATGCCTCTGATCATTGTGATATTCTAACTTTTTTTTTTGAAAGCATTGATGGGAATTTGAAAATAGAAGGTCAAATTTTGTCTATATGGTAGATATAACACTCTCAAAGTTGCAAAGGACTTTCAGCTTATGAGGACTCAAGGAAACTTGCTCTGTGAATAATTTAGAAGGGCTAAAAACTTTGAGGATACAGAAAGGAAACTGAGGAAGAAACTTTTACTGGTGGCACTTCTTTATTGAAAAAGTCTGCAAAAAACTACCAGAAAAGCAATCACAATTTGAGCAAGTGCTGAACATGGGAAAATTTCCTCAAATATTCCATCACAATTTCAGGTTTTATTCAGCTAGTAATATGTCTGAGAAGATTTATATCTATGAGATGTTGGAATACATGGGGGACAGATAAACTAGCGAATGCAGGAGGAAAAAAAATCCAGGCAGGGAGTAAAAGCACCAGAAATCTAATGCAAATTCGAATTCGTTTGCACATAAATCTGGAGCTATTCGTACAGGGAAGCATTATTAATCTAAAAAAGCAGTCTTACCATGAAGTTCTATGTCCTATTTAGGAAGGTTATGGTCTAATTGGTGAAGCTGAAAGAGCATTAAACTAGGAGTAAAAAGCACTGGGTTCAAATACTGATTTTACCATATAGCAGATATGTGACCTTGAGTAATTCAGGAAAGCTCTAGGAATTTCAGTTATCTCATCAGTAAAATTGGAGGCAAAATCCTTCCCCTCCCTATGTAAATTTTTTTAGTGAGATCTAAATGAACCTAAATTGTTTGAAATCACTTTCAGCATTCTAAAGTATTAAGACAATATTCCTGTTATTATATTTTTGAATTAAAATTTTAAAAAATCACTTTCCTTATAACTATCATCATCATCATTTTTACTATTTAGCTGTCATCCATATTACATTTTAAGGTTTGCAAATATTTTTTTTGTCTTCTTTACAGCCCTGCCTGTTAGTAACCCCATGTTCTAGATTAGAAAATTGAAGCACATAGAGATTAAGTGACTCATCCAGGTTCACACAGCTAATAATAGCTTAGACTGAATTTGAACTTTGATCTTTCTTCATCTGGATCCAGCACGTTTTATCCACTTGATATCTAGATGCCTCAAAGTTGTTTTCAATTGTGCAATTTCATATAGATATGACAAAAATCTAACATACCAATGTATAATTGCAAGTAAAGCTATCTTTCATTTGGTGATGTAAAAATGTCTCTCTGTGTCTGTCTATTGATTAATTAGCAATAGAATTTGTTCTGATTTTATTTTCTTCGGAATTAACCAAGTAGATATCTAGGTTAAAATAATAATAAGATGAATTTATAACAGCATGTGCAAATAGGAAAACTTGCTGACATCATGTGTTCCATTTGCATTTTATAGGACTAGAGTTGCCTAGTTTAGGCAAATATTGATGGCTGTAACCTATGTCAATAGAGATAACATGCACATTAGTGAGATAATAGATCTATTTGACTATTTTCATATTCAGATAAGGGTAAAATGTTGCCCTGAATAACCAGGTTTTTTTTTCATTTAACTTTTTAGGAACAGATGCAATATACTAAATTAATAGGGAGCTCTGCTGACCACTGGTTGTGTGTGTGTATGTGTGTGTCTGTGTGTGTATGGCTCTTGTATTTATGTGTGTCTATTTTCACAACTCATTCCCAAGACATGGAAATATACCCCATCCTCTGTGATGGCTATTTTTTCATCCTCTCTACTATTCTTTTTTTTTATCTTTTTCAGACTCTTAGCATTACCACTGGTTGGGTTCCCAGTGGCAATGTTAATGGAACATCTATTTTACAAGACAGCAAAGCCATCAAATGTCTTCCTAGTATTCCATGTCAGTATTCGACTCAGGTCAGAACTACTGATGGACTGAAAGTAACCCAAAACAGGTAGCATCTGTAGTTTTATGCTGACCTTGACACAGAGAGATTGGAGCTTATCCTTAGACACCTTTAAGTCAAGAGAAGTTTACATTAGGATTAAAAAAGTTTGTTTCCTTTGATCAAGAGATTCATCCATAGATTCTTTATTTATTAAAATTCTTTCTGTATAAGTTGTTTGCCTTTTTTTTATATTATTTATAATAAATTTATTTATTTAACTTTCTAAATTCATTTTCACAAGATTTTGGGTTCCAAAATTTTCTCCCCATTTGCCTCTCCCCCCTCCCCAATGCGCTGAGCATTCTAATTACCTCTATCACCAATCTGCCCTCTCTTCTTTCATCCCTCCCTTCCATTATTCCATCTTCTCTTTTGTCCTGTAGGGCCAGATAACTTTCTATTCCCCATTACCTGTATTTCTTATTTCCTAATAGCAAGAG
>JAQQSK010007624.1:0-13895 GCA_028658325.1 Potorous gilbertii | reverse complement strand
GGAGCTTATCTGCTGGTTCTCAGGTGTGGGCAGGGCCGCCTCTCAGGCTCAGTTCCCTCAGGGGGTTTATGTTGAGAACTTTTGTAACGGAGCTGAGGTCAAGCTCCAGCCTGCTCTGCCCGTAGCTGCCTCTGCCGCAGTGGCGGCCTCCCAGGGGGTCCGAGTCCCGGAGATCCCCCACTCCCGTCTCAGCCCGTCTCTCTCACTGACCTGTGCGTCTGTGGGTGGAGGGACCTTCGCAGCTGCCGGAGATTCAGGTCCCTGATGCCTGCTGGACTCTGCTTGCTCCTCTCAGTGCCGCGTGGCCGGGGCGGGGGAGGGGAGCACTCAGCTGGGCAGGACTCTGCTCCTGTCCGGGGTACCTTTGCGGTCGGTTTTTCAGGGCTCTCTGCAACGGAAATCTCCTTCATTGTGTTGTTGCGTGGCTTCCACTGTTCCAGAATTTGTCAGGAGTTCTTTTTACAGGAAATCTATGGGCTGTGGGTTCGGACCTAGCATAGATGAGTCTTTCTACTCCGCCATCTTGGCTCCGCCTCCGGTCACATAGTTAATAGGTGTCTGAGGCAGGATTTGAATTCAGTTCTTCCTGACTCCAAATATAGCACTCTATCCCCTGTACTCTCTAGCTTCTTTAAGTCACTCTTCCTCCCTGGGCCTTAGTTTCCCCATTTGTAAAGTGAGGGAATTGGACTAGATGATCTCTAAAGTCTCTTCTAAGTCTAAATCTATGGTGCTCTGACCTCTCTGGGACTTAGTTTCCTTATCTGTAAAATAAAGGAATTCAACTGGATGATTTTCTTGCCCTGTAACTCTGAGTTTTATTTTCCTGAAATGTGTTATTATATAAAATAACTCTTGCCATAATGTAATAGAAAGAGCAATAGACTTGAGGTCAAGAAAAATCTGAGTTTAAACTCCATCTCTGATATTTATTATCTGCCTGACCATGGGCTGGTAATTTCTCTTATCTCAATGATAAGAAAAACAATAATAAATTACAAGGGCACCAACATATGAATTACTAATTAAATTTATTGATATACTGATATAAATATTAATATCATTAATGTCATTATAATGGGGTTATTTTGGGAATCCAATAATAAGCACCATGAAAACCTTAAAGGATCAGTTATCACCATCATTCTTACCATCGTCATTGCCACAATCACCACCATCATCATCACCACCACCATCGTCATTGTCATGGTCATCATTATGCCTTCACAAAATCTGATGCTTCATCATGATAAACAGATGACTCTAGTTTCTCAAAACCTAAACAAGTAGCAAATAAGCTCTGGCAGTTTCTATAGTGCTTGGAGGGCTTCCAGTACAGCCCATCAACAGATTAAGCCTGTTTGTTGAAGACCTACCTTGGTAAATGCAGAGAGGTTAAACACAAGTCGGCTATTCCCTTGTTGATGACCTCTTCGGCCATGGCAACTAATAAAATAAAGAAAAATAACAAATAGCCTCCAGTCCTAAGTAGCCGTCCTCTGTTTCTGAAGTGATGGTAGCAGAGTAATAGAATAGAAAATAGTGAGTATGAACCATAGAACTTTTTGACCACCCATACATTTTAATTTGGCTATCATGACTCTGAATTGAGATCCTTGTTCAATGACCAACAAGCATTCTACTGAAAGGCTTAAAACTATATCACTCTTAACATTCTCACAATAAATGTAGAAAAAACGTTGCCATTAAATGGAAGGATAGGTGCTCCTCAGAAAGACAAATTAAGCAATTGTCATGTCAAGAGAAAGCGAGGAAGTGCTCTATGTTGCCCATACAGTCGTACATGGACAAGAGTCACACAAGCTGGTCAGACATGTATAGGTTGAAATTGGTGTCACTGGAATGCATGTCCAAATCAAAGAAATTACAAATAAATTTAGTATTGATGCTTTTATTTACCAACCCTATGATTTCATCAGGTAAGAAGTTCCCAGTGAAGAACTCCCTCTACCAATGCAAACTAGCACTTGTTCTTAAATTCTTCTTAGGGAGTTGCCCGGATCACCAAGAGATGAAGTGACATGGCCAGGATCAGACAGCCGGTATTTATCATGGGCAGGACTTAAACCCAGATCTTTCTAACTCTAAAGCTGGCTATCCAATATACATCTTCTAAACATTATTACTACTATTTGTATCATCATTATTGCCAAGTTTTACCTGTGTATTAAATTTACGATTGGGAGGTATTTATTCATTATTTTATTGGAGGAGGTATTTATTCATTACTTTTTGGGAAGAGAGGGAGGGTTCTTATAAGAAAGATCCCAGTAGCCAGTCAATGAAAGTCCCGAAAGGACCGGAATCAACTTACAGTAGATGATTTCTGTGTTATCTCTTCCCCTGTCACTTCAATTGAAGCATCTCCTTCCTCAAGAGAAATTGTCACTCTCCTAATTCATCTTGAGGGCTTTAATTTCCAAGCCCAACATCATCAGCAAGCCCTAGCCTTACCTAGTGCTAAGCTTCTTTTCCTTAGCCAGGAGGGTTATCAAGGCAGCCCACAAATCTGGGTTAGGTGGCTTTAGTTTCTTAGGGCAGCACAGTAGTATGCTATCTTCTCCGAGTTTAGGGTTCTTTTTGACCCTCAGAAGGTAGCCTCTCCCTTTAGACACCTGAAAGTTAGAATCAGGAAATCACTTGATTTTTTTCATTTTACAGATAAATAAACTGAAGCCCAGGAAGGAAGGACTTGCCCAAGGTCATCCAAAGAGTTCCTTTCAGAGTTTAGTCCAGATGCGAGGTCCCCTGACTCCCAATCATAGAATATTATTGCCAGGATATTAGACTTAAAATTGGAAGAGAACATAGAAGTCGTCTAATCCAGTCCCCTACTTTGACCATAGGTGGGGGGGCAGTCAAAACCACTGTACCTCATATTAGCCTTGATACCTTAACTAGGTGAGAACATATCTTGGGGGCAGTTAAGTGGCAGCTAGTATTGGCTCTGGAGTCAGGAGAATCCGAGTGATCCATATTGAGCAAAATCCACGGATACTCCCAAATGACCACTTTTTAATCCAGGCTATACTATCTTGTATTCATGACATTCATTTTTTGAACCCAATGAGACTTTACATTTTTTTTCCCTAAGTTAAACTGTACCTGTTGAGATCTTTCTGGATCCTGACTCTATCATTCATTTTACATCTGCAAAGTAGATTAACCATGATATCTATATGCTTTTTTAAGTCAAAGATATCCAACCCCCTCCCCCAGCTCTGTCCCATACTGCCAGCTCCCTCAAATAGACAAAAATATAAATTGGGATATGTTTAACAAGACAAATAAAAATATAATTAAACATAGATATTAACTTATGGTTTTCTAAGTCTCTATGTAGCCCTATCCTTTCCTATTTTCTTTTTTCAGTAAATGGATGTTTTTTTTTAAATGTTAATAATCAATAAGGAAAATTTAAAATAGCAGAAAAAGACTTAATAATGAACTATGTTGCGCATTGCAGCAATAACATCAGAGAGAAACAATGAACAGAAGCAGTGAGCTGAACAATTTGTCATTGTTCCAACAATTTCTCTGACAAGCCATAATTCAGGTATTCCCTGCTGAATTCTCTTACTATTGAGAGCAGTGAGTGACATAAAGAAAATGACTCCAGCCAACACAAAGCTTAAGGTCAGTCTTCTTTCCCTTTTGCAACTGACCTCCCTTTTTCCAATTCCCTCTTCAATTCCCTTCTTCACATTTGTCTCCAAAGAAATTCTAAAAACTTTCATTATAATGGAAAACTCTGCCTTCCAGTTCTGATCCTCCAATAGCTTTCTCTCTTCCCAAGCTAGTAGATAAATCCAACTCCTAGGGTGTTTAGTAACTCAGATCTCCTCACAATACAGTCAGTCTGAGCCTTACCAGAAGGACTCATATTTATAAATTTGTCAAAAACTGAAACAACTTTAGCCTAACATAACTTATATACACACCATGCGGGAGACAGTGTGTTAAGGTGGAAAGAGTTGGTTGAATTCAGAGGACTCGTATTCAAATTCTGACTGACTCATTCGTGTTTTGTTTTGTTTGTTTTTTCACTTAGGGCAAGTCATTGAACTTTTGAACCTCTCTTCCTCATTTGTAAGATAAGAGAATCGGTAGAACAATTTATCCAACATTGTTCAAACAAATATTGAAAGACTTAAGAACTCTGAGCAAGGCAATGATCAACCATGTTTCCATGATTTGCGAACAATCATGAATCATGCTACCTGCTCGTTACTGACAGAAAAGTGATAGATTCAAGGTACAGCATAAGATACACATTTTTGAACATGGTCAGTGTAAGATTTTTTTATGCTTGACTATCCACATTTGTCATAATGGTTTTCTTTATCTTTTTTTATTGGGTTGGAGAAGGTGGGAAAGAGAGAAATAAATGATTATTAGTTGAAGAAAGCAAAATTAAATTTATATTAAAATTTTAAAATGAGAGAGTAGATGACCTAAGATTCCTCTCTAGCTCTAAATCTATAATGACAAGATCATATAAACTATTTTACACAAAGGTGTGACAGCTTCTCATGATCCCTGTTTTCCTTTAGTAATTCATTCCAGAATTTTGAGAGGAATGAAAGTCAAGTTCACTGGCCTACAGTTTTGAACCTCTACTTTCTTCCTTATTTTGAAAATCTAGACATTTGCCTTTTCTTGTCCTGCAGTATCTCTCCCATTCTATGGGATCTTTCATATTCTGATCTTCCATCTAAGAAGCAGGCTAAAACATGACCAGCTTTCTTCTCCTTCTCTGTCACAATCTTAACAGGCCACAGTAACTTGGCTAATTTCAATATAGCCTGCTTTTATTGGGATATCATGCCCAGTGGACATTATTATTTTTGTGATTTTTTTCACCACAAGTCTAAGTGATTCATTTGAATGGAATGAGTAACACCCTTGCAAATTCACAATTGCAAAGCTTGCAGCCCGAGTAGGAGGAGGAACTGCTATTTGCCCCCTTTGGAATTCACAGTAATTATGAACAGGAAAGGTCTTGATTGCCTTTTTCCAGTGGTACATTTCCATTGGACAATTGTCAGTGAAAAATCTCATTTAGGTGAAGAACAAAAATGTTATGTTTTGGCACTGTGATTGAATGACAGTCTGTTGTCCCTGGAAGGTGTGGAGAGGAATTTGAAATACATGTTAAGATACTATTTTGAATAGCATCAGAATAAAGTATATTACATCATCTCAATGACTGTAGCCTCAAATTTTTTTATGAGGGAGGGTCTTTTACTCAATTTGCGGATTGACAATTCATTCGCAGAATCAGACTGGATTGTGTCCCATTGAATGGGGCCAGGAAATTTGTCTCTGGAGACAGACTGTATTGTCAATGTGGGGCATTAAATGAAATGTTCCCATAATCCTCCGTCATTGTGGTCCTCAGCTATGATGCTATTTTAATAGATTATTAAAGATTCATTAAAACTATCAAAGTACTCAAAAAAAAACCCACTGAAATTTAGGCAAATTCAACAATTCTGGGACTAGGAGAGGCATTAAGGTCAGATTTAATCATCTTGGACACTAAGAACTGCATGAGCACTAACATAGATATTACCATGCCCTTTGCAAATAAATACTCTGCCTTTCAAACATCCAGGGCTGGCACAGTTGAGAGATAGCCGGTACTCTGTGAGCACCCGAAGGCTCAGGAAGGCTATAGGGAAATAGACTGATAATGGGGGACATAGGAGGATGGGATCCAGCTAATGGCACTGTGTTAACTAAATTAAACATCAGTTCAAAGTATGCTAGCTTGATAAAGAAGTTGATGGTATGTGCGCCATTATATGGAACAGGGACATGTACAGCGAACATATAACAGCTATTAAGTAGTACTCATAATGAGTTCTTGAGAAGAATATAGTGAAAAGTGGTTGTATCTGTTAATTTATATGTAATGTCCCATAATAGTTCTTTATGATCTATTTTAAAAGTGAAGTATACATATATAATAATATTCTTAAGATTTTATATTTACCTTTAATATTACTAGGTATTTGACTATTTAACCCTGTAAGATTAATATGTGATAAAACTATCTAAGTCTATTTGCATAAATATTCACTGCCCTACTGAGTGAGGGGGCGGTATTGTGGGCTTACCATGACATCCAATTAGCTGGACTTCTGAGGGAGGTAAGAACCAAGAAACTCAATTCAACTTGACAATTATTATACACTGTTCTAGTTCCTGCTAATATGAACCCCCAAAATAGAGACTCCATTCCCTGCTTACAGTGTACTGGTATCACTATTGTTGACATGACTAGGCATGGGATGTCCTGCATTAATTATACTTAAGGCTTGAGATAGTGGCATGAAGTGGCATTGGTGGAATTCGGAGGGAACTTAGCGCTGTTAGTAATAATATTTCCTTGAATATGGCATAAGATGGAATGTGTTTCTATAACTAATTGATCACTTTGACAAAGAAAATTAACTTGCTCCTATGTCCCAAACAATTATCATTAAACAACTATACTAGGGGTAGTCCTAGTATTTTTTTAAAGCTCATTCACTCTCAAGGGAATTCCATAGAAACTGCACTACAACCCCAACTTCCTAAATCTGGATGCCTTCCCTCTGAGATTACCCTTACTTTATCCCGTATACATTTTATGTATACATTGCCTTCTCCATTAGACCCATGAGAGCAGGGATTATTATTTGTTATAGTTTAATTCTTTTTGGTTTTTATTGTATATCCAGTGCTTATCCTGAAACTTGGTACACTGTAGGTGCTTAACAAATGCTTACTGATTGGCTGGATGGGCTGAGAAGGTGACCCAGAGTATGCTAACAGTTTCAGAGAGAGTTTCAGAAAGGAATTACAAACAACCACTATTTACCATCAAGAGGGTATTAAGGTGTATCTCAACCATTACACAGCACGCTTAGAGCAGTGCAAAACTTGGTGGCTGAACTTGCTACCCAGCTGAGACTTCAGCAAAAAGTTTTAAATTTGGAGACTTTGAAGTACAAAGGGAAAGTATTCAGATGCAAAGTAGACATTCCCCACCCTAACCAGAGCTGGAGTCTTAAATAGCTCAATTGCATATGAAGGGGCTAGGGAGATTAAGAGCTTCCTTTGTGGCCCAGGCTGCATTCATACCTTTGACACTTTCACTATTCAACTGCCTTAGATCCAAAAGAAGCCAGGAGGTGGGAAACTACTGAATTTGGACTGAAACCCTGAGGCGAGGTAGAGTACCTAACTGAGGGAAGGGGCTTTAAAACCAGAAAGGGTGTTTAGAACAAAAGAAGTTAAAATTCTCTCTCGCCTCCAGTCCTCTGGTGCCAAACAACTTTACCCCAGGAAGGGTCATAGAGAAGTTGTTTCTGAAGATCCTTGCCCTCTCTCAAAGAGCCCTCTAGTAACCCAGCGCAAAAGAGAATGAAGTGCTCCCCAGGCAAGCCAGTTGTTGAAGGTGAAAAAGACTGGCTGATTGACCATCGAAGAGCACAGCCAGGGGATTCCCGCAGAGATGCCTTGTCCTGAGAAAAACCAAGTGACCTGCCTTTCCCTGCTCTGCCCTGCCCTGATCAGACTTTGCCTCCTAGGAAAAAGAGTAGGATCCAAAATGCTCATGGTTCAAGGGTGAAATAATCATAGATTAATTTTTTTCCTTTTTAAAATTCAAAATAAATGTTGTTTTAATTTCCATTGATAAGTGCAATGTCCGATATATATGCAAATAAAGAAGATTAGGAAAAAACCCAAAGATTGTAGATTATTGTACATGTAACCAGAAGTTTCTGTTATTTATTGATTGCTTTGAAATATCATTTTAACATAGAAATAGAATCATCTTTGATTTTCATGTCCCTTTCCGAACTTCCTTTCTGTGTTTTAAAGGTGACTGTTAACAGCTTTCCTCATAATATTCTTGTATTACATTGATAGTCATATGATCATCATAATTACCATTTTGCAAAGAAGGAAACTGAGGCTTGGAAAGACAGTGCTTTGCCCAAAGCAGCAAAGTAAATGGCGTCCTTGAGACCTGAACCTACAATGTGCTGTGAAATTAGAACAGTAGGCAGGAAGGTGGTGCCATAGTGCACAGAGTACTGAGCCTAGAGTCAAGAAGACTTGAGTTCAAAATTCAACCTGAAATACTTACTAGCTGGGTGATCCTGGGCAAGTCACTTAACTTCTGCCTCAGTCTCTTCAACTGTAAAAGGGGAATAATGATACTATGTTGTGAGGATCAAATGAGATACTACTTATCAAGTACTAGCACACAGTAGTCATTTAATAAGTGCTTGTTCCCTTCCTCCTTTCTCCTATGTTTGAGGCCCCAAATGGCATGGAATGAAGGGGACTATCCAGGATCTAGAGGTTGGGGTTATTCAATCATATCTGATTCTTCATGACCCCATTTGAAGTTTTCTTGGTGAAGATAGTGGAGTGGTTTGCCATTTCCTTCTCCAGATCATTTTACAGATGAGGAAACTGAGGCAAATAGGGCTAAATAACATGCAACTAGAAAGTGACCAAGGCTAGATTTGAACTCAGGTTCTCCTGACTCTAGACCTGGTGTTCTATGCACACCACCTGGTCCTAAGGCATGATTTAGAGATCGAGAGCAGGATGGTTGCTCTATGTTCAGGGTGTCTTTTAGATGTGCCTCATCCACCATTATATTGAAATAAGGTTACAGAAGTAGAACTCATGGTTAGCTCAGTGCAGTACCCCAATACTGAACGATCGCTGCCATCATCTGTTGCCAGAGGGGTCTTGGAACAATACAAGTTCCCAAGGCTTAGGGAGCCAAGGGTGCTAGAAGACTTGAATGGAAAGGGACCCACATCACTCCAGAGCCTGAACCTCAAGGAACCAGAAGCACCGGAATATTGGTTCTGAACACGAACTTCATGAATTGGTTGCTTTTTTTTGCTAATTACATTTCAATATAATCAGTTTCCCTGTAATCTCATAAGTCTCTGTTTCCCCAGCTCTTTTCATGACAATATTCTCTCTTGGCTCTCCCACCTATATAACCTTTCTTTCTCAGTCTCTTTTACTCTTCATTCAGGTCACTCTAGGTAATGTTGGGTGTCACCCAGGATATTCATCTGGGCTTGGATAAATACTCTGTTATTACAAAATATTATTTCACTTGGTTATCTCAACAGCTCCAGAAGATTCAATTATTACCTCTATGTTGATGCAACTAGGTGGTGCAATGGCTAGAGCTCAAGGCCTGGAGTCAGGTAAACTCATCTTACTGGGTTCAAATCCAGCCTCAGATAGACAAGTCACAATTCTGTTGACTCCCAGTTTTCTTCATCTGTAAAATGAGATAGAGAAAGAAATGGCCAATCAGTCCAGTATCTTTGCCAAGAAAACCCCAAATGGGATCATGAATAGTCAGATGCAACTGAAAAACGACTAAACAAAACACTGATGATTCCCAAATCTACTTATTCAGAGCTCTCACCTTGTAAAGTCCAAACTCACATATGCAACTACTTATTGGACATGTCAGACTCTATGTCCCTTAGAAATCTTGAGCCCAACATTCCAAAATTGAACTCATTGTCTTCCCATCTTCCTAATTTTATTCTCCCAGTCACCCAGGCTCACAGTCTAGGTAACATCCTTAATTCTTCATTCTTTCTCATTGTAACAGCAAGCTTCCTGGCACACTCAGGATGACTTCTAGCATGGGTTCTAGGATATGCTTTTCTTAAAGGAAAGCAACTTTTAAGGGGTCAACAACATGCTTTAATTGCATTCACTAGTTCAGGGGAAAAGTCAGCACCTTGAACATCAGGGAAAATACAAACAGAGAAAATAGAAGCAGAGAAATTAGCATAAAGACCAACAGACAGGGCTCTGACTGCCTGAGTCAAAGCAACATTGCTGTACACTTTACTACACCACTGGATTGAGAGAGGATTTACCTCTGAGGAGTCAGGGGTCTGAACATACAACTACTTAGAGTCTCAACTAGGGAATCAAAGGGTCCTTCTCATAAGTGACCCCCCAAAGCAAAATACCAACTCAGAGTATATATCACTTCTCAGAGCCAGAAGACATCACAACCCTTGTGACTGAGTGTCTAATCAACTTATTACCTAAAGATGTGAAAGCCTTCCTGGAAGCAAGTTTCCCCTAGGCAAGCTTCTCTTTAAGCAAGTTCCTCCTTCAATGGGCTTTGTGTGATTTAGGATGTATCACAACTGGGCACATAGGCCTCTTAATGGGCAGGAAAGAGCTTCCTATTTCATTAACATTATACCTCCCACATCCAACCTGTTGCCAAGACCTGTTGATTTTACTTTTGTAACATTTCTCACTTAGGTCTCCTCTTCTCTGACATGGTACCACCACCATGGTCCAGATCCTCACACCTCATACCTGGACTATTGTAATAGCTAGATGGTTTCTCTCCTTGCCACAATTTTTCCCCATCCTAGTCCATCCTCCATTCATTTGCCAAAGTGGTTTTCCTAAAGCACAGGTGTAATCATATTAACCCCCACCCCAACTCAATAAACTCCAGTGATTCCCTATGGTCTTTAGGATTAAATATAAAAACCTTTGGAGTTTAAAGTGCTTCATAACTTACTCCTGACCCCCACCCCAATACCCATGCCTTTCCAGGCTCCTGGAAACTGTCTTCCAGTGACACTGACCTTCTTGCTCACATAACACTTTCATTCCCTTTATCTTCCAACTCCGGACACTAGTTGTTCTCATCCCTGGAATTCTCTCCTTCCTTGTCCTCACCCGATGGCTTCCCTGACTTCCTTCAAATCCCAGCTAAAATCCTGTCTTTTGGAAGCCTTTTCCAATCTCCCTTAATTCTATTGTCTTCCCTTTGATGCTTTATCTCCAATTTATCCTGTATATAACCTTTTTTGTACATGTTGTATCTCCCAGTAGACTGTGAGCTCCTTGAGAAAAGGGACTGTATTTAGCTTAGAATTTGTATCCTCAGTACTTAACACAGTGTCTGACACATAGCAGGAGCTTAATAAATGTTTATTAACAGACTGCCCAAGGGTGCATGAAAAGAGTTAAGAACCCCTTCTCTAGAGGTTCTACCTCAAAGAACATCCTTACCAAAATAAGCTACTGACTGGATCCATCACAGACTTCAAGAATCAGGCCACCAAAGGCGCTAGAGGGCCTTTATTTCCAAGGTCTCAGAGACTGGGGACCAAGTATCTGTTCCATATGCAGGATATGTTTTGAATGTACTTTGTCCTGCCATCTTTGGATTCTGCCAAAACTATGGGTTTGTACTGACTATGAATAATTTCAGTTCAGTCTGAAATACAAATTTTACTGACTCAGGGATCAGACTGTCTCTCTCTGTCTCCTTCCTTCTTTCCCTTTTTCTTCTTCTTTTTCTTTTTCTTTTCTCTCTCTCTCTCTCTCTCTCTCTCTCTCTCTCTCTCTCCCTCCCTCATTTATTGAACTGTAGAGAATGTAAACATTTGATACCTCAAAATTGTTCAAATCTCATTTATCTTTCTAGGTCTCTCTTGCCACCTATGTTCGCATTTCAATGAGTTTACTCAGTTCTGGGTCTCTCTACATGTATTTTCAGATTTTATCTGTTCTATTAAAGGTCTATTGTTGTTTTCTTCCATCTAGGATTAGGTTTAATATTACAAGATCCTATTTTTGGCTCTTTTTTTCCTTTTGCCTTATGGTAAATCAAACTTGATATTCTCCATTTCTTCCTTATGTTGTTGTTTAATCCTGTGTGAATCTGAGAGGAGTTCCTTGGTGTGTCTTTGGTATCTTGACTGCTTGCATAATTTTTTCTTTGACTTAGAAGCTCTGATGTTACAGAAGGTCTTTCATTTCTGTACTTGTGAAGCTTGGAATTTATTTCAAGTGATTACCTACAAATTTTATATTCAATTTTCCATCTATTTCCAGTGCTAAGTGTGGTCACTGCTATATAAAAGCCAGCTCTAGCCATTCTTCATTTTACTCCCTCCTCCATCTTCTTGGCAACTGCCCTGCCATTGTACACACACCCTCAACTCCATTTTTCTTTGTTAAATTCTAGAACAATAAACAGCCATTACTGCCATTGTTACTAGAATGGGTATGTTAATCTGCTCTCCTATGACCACTCACAATTCCTGTAACTTTCCAAAGCAAAATATGTCTTCCTGGCTACCATTCCCCTATATTTGCTGTCCCCATTAGAAATGCCCAACTACTCTAATATCTTTGCCAAGGAAATCCCATGGATAATTGCTCTACAGGGTCATGAAGAGTCAGACACAAGTGAAAAGCTGAACAACAACAACAAATTACAATATAAGATCCTTGAAGACATGAACTGTTTTTGTTTTGTATTTGTATCCTCAGCATTTAATTTTTGAAATTCATTTTCTTTATTCTATTTTTATGACCCAACAGTCCTTTCAAACTTTCATCCTATGTCTCTTTTTCCTTTTGCAATCAAATTTCTAGGAAAAAAATCATCTAGACTTCTTGGATTTCCTCCCCTCCCATTTGCTTTTTAGCCCCTTGGATTCTGGCTTCTGACATGACTGTTATTGTGTATTGTGTTCAGTTGTTTCATTTGTATCTGACTCTTTGTGACCCCATTTGAGGTTTTGTTGGCAAAGATACTGTAGTGGTTTGCCTTTTCTTTCTCCAGTTTATTTTACAGATGAGGAAATTGCCCAGGGTCATATCACTAGTATCTGAGATTTGAACTCAGATCTTCCTGACTGTAGATCCAGCATTTTATCCACTGTACCAATCTAACTGCCCTTCTGACATGACCACTTAGTTGAAATTTGAACTTCGAATTAACAGAATTAATATTCTCAAACCTCATTCTAGTTAATATCTCTATAATTTTTGTCCCTGTCCTCCTGGATACTCTACTCTCTCTTGGCTTTTGTGAAACTGCTCTGCATCATTCTCCCTCTACTTGTCTGACTGTTCCTTCTCAGTCTCCTATGCTGGATGGCTACTCGTCTCCCACCTACTAAGCATCCTGTCTCTAAGATTTAGTGTTGAATTCTTTTCTTTTTCCTCCTTATACTCTCTCTTTTGGTGATCTCTTCAGCTTCTACAGGTTCAACGATCAACTCAATCAATCTACTATGTATCAGACACCGTGTAAAACACTTGGGATGCAAAAAGACACAAAAAGTCATTGCCCTCAAGGAGTTCCCATTCTAATAAGAGAGACTGCATGCAAACAAATACATGCAAATGAGAAGCAGGAAATAATTAGCAGAGGAAAGGTGCTAGAATTAAGAAGGGTTGGGAAAATCTTCCTGTGTAAGACAGAATTTTAGTGGGAACTTAAAGGAAGCAAGGGAAACCAGTAGGCAGAGTCGGGCAGGAAGAACATTCCATCCATGGGGGACAACCAGAGAAAATGCCCAGAACTGAGACACAGAATGCCTTGTTTTTGCAGCAGGCAATTCAATATAGGCCATATCTGTGTAGTTTTGCAAATGACTTCCATAATAGTCGTGTTGTGTAAGACTAACTATATTTCCCTCCATCCTATCCTGCCCCACATTGTTTCTATTCTCTCTTTTGATCCTGTCCCTCCCTGAGTGTTGAATTCAAATTACTCCCTCCTCCCATTGCCCTCACTTCCATCATCCCACCACCCTGTTTATCTCCTTCTCCCCCACTTTCCTGTATTGAAAGACAGGTTTTCATACCAAAATGAGTGTGCATTTTATTCCTTCCTTCAGTCGAATGTAATGAGAGTAAACTTCATGTTTTTTTTCTCAGTTCTCCTCTTTTTCCCTCCACTAAAAAGTTTCCTGCTTGCCTCTTCTATGAGAGATAATTTACCCCATTCCATTTCACCCTCTCTCCTCCCACTCCATTTCTCTCTCACTGTT